>BPTQ01000004.1:77120569-77199195 GCA_019973895.1 Chrysanthemum seticuspe
GTTTAGTATTTTTAATAATTAAATATTAGTTTTTAATACTTTTTAATAGTTAATAATTATTAATAAATAGAATAATTGTATAATAAATATCTTTTCTGTTTTAAAATTAGTTTTATCTTATTTTAGATTTTTTAAAGTTTAAATTATATTTTTCCAAGTTTATTTTCTATTTTCTAGTATTTTAGTGTATTTTAAATAGTTATTAATTAGTAATAATTAGATATAAAGTGTGAAAATTATATTTTTAATTTTAAAATTAGTTTTATAGTATTTTAGATTTTTCAGAATCATAAGTTTATTTTTCTAGCCTTATTTTGTATTTTCTTCTATTTTAGAGTATTTATTAAATAGTTAAATAGTTTTTAATTAATAATAAATAAATAAATAGTTGTAGAAATAATTTTCTTTTTCTAATAATTTTCTTTTATTATTAGGATTGTAAAAATGTTATTTTCATATTTTTAGATCTTTTAATTCTTAGATTTTACGTTTTTACGTTTACGTAATTATTTAAACGTACGATTTAGGTTTTAAACGTTCATCACTTTAAATATAGTGATAGCGTTTATTTAATAGATTTTATTTTTAATCTCTTTTAAATTGCATTTAAGTCGCTAAGACATGCAAATCCCTACTATAGTTATAATCGATTTTAGGTTTCTGATTGTACGTTTTTATTGACATAGCTGTGACAGAGCTATGACTATTCATAGTGTCAGTCAATCAGATTCCTGTTTTTGTACATTCTATATCATTTCAGCATTCACAAGTCATTGTATGTGGAATATCACGCCTCACCAGGACATAAACGATCCGAGGAAATTTTTAATCCTTGGTAAACTTGCATTTTCTCCCGGGCTGTCGCCCTTTTATCATCTGTTACTTGAAAAGTGTGACGGAGAAATAAAAGAAGGTGGTTCGGGAGGGATCAGTCATCTTCCTTAATGTTCATGTGGTTGATTTGGCAAAGGGATACCAAAGAGCGGATCATTAATCATGAACAGTAATCCGTGAAGATTTGGCAAAGGGATACCAAAGAGCGGATCATTATTCATGAACAGTAATCCGTGAAGATTTGGCAAAGAAGTACCAAAGAGCGGATCATTATTCATGAGTGCAACAACAATGATAGTCATTAACAATGCCTTGAGGAATAACTGGAGATTAGGCTTCTTGAATAGTCTGAGCTGTACTTCTTGGATGGAAAACCAGTTGAATCAGAAGTAACCGGAGCAGGAGCTTTAGGAACTAGATGATCAACATTCGTTGAAGGTTGGAAGTATTCATCAAACATAGGTTGAAACACTAACTCCCAAACAATAGATCCCAGATAACATTAGGCGTTGGAGGAGAGTCGTATGACCATAATTCAAGCATCCATCAACATGTAGTATATGCACTCTTCTCCCCCTCAAAAATTGCATACGAAGTTGCCATTTTTGATTTAAACAAGTGAATAAGAATATACACCAATGAACGTAAATCCACTTGAGGGTTGAAAGAGCGTGGAAAAACATGAAGCTTGTTGATGAAGAATGTCGATGAGAATGGTCATATACATGAAGATTTCTCTTCTTTTGAAGATAAAGCGCACTGAAGCGTACACCTTTCTTTTCTTTGAGGATCGGGACCTGAAGTGTTATCTACAGACGCCATAGTGTTGAAGAACGAGGCCTGAACTGATGTGAACAGACTTCATAAGAAGATTTCTCTTCTTTCCAAGATAAAGCGCACTGAGACGTACACTTTTCTTTTCTTTATAGAACGAGGCTTGAATTGTTGTGTTCAAACGTCATAATCTCTCTCTTTTCAGCTCTCTTGGCAATACATGTAATCAATCCCATTATCATTCTGTAGGCTCTTTGTCGTGACAACTGATGGAGAAAACCCAATATAATGAATTTGACCCTGAAGTAGAACAACCCCGAACTCGTGACTTAAACTTGCACATATGTAACAAAGAGCGGTGTCGAGAATTCATGCCCCTTTGAATCTCTAAATACTCTATACTCTTCAACCAACCAACCATCAAGTATAAGACGTACATCACCTCTTGAAAATCCACAATTGAATGTGACACTGAGCACTACAACGTAACTCCTTAAAGTGATAGTTATTTTGTAGTGGTAAGAGCCCAATTCCCCCAAGTGGTAAAAGAAAAGGTAAAAGACACCCAACAATAACTAGATTTCCAAGTCTTCGTTTTTGATAATAAGCTTGAACAAGGATCATGAAGAATCTTCATCCATCCATCCCCGATACCTTCAGATACTAAGTACACTCGCCCGTGATAATTCACTTCAACCTCAAATAAATAATACTTAATTAACCCCGTTGTCACATCTTGTTAAAAGCTCAAATCTAGCCTCCTTTGATTTTAAAAGTGAACTTTGATAATGGTTTCATCCCGACCATGGTTAAAATCACGTAACCCCGTAAAACCATGTAATAGCCAAATTGCCATGAAGATAGCCCAAACACATACCCAATTTATGAAGTACACCCTTTTATCCCTTCTTCAAAGTAGAACCGTAGCACCAGCATCAAGAAGATCCAGAATTACACTTTCTCTTCTCCAAGATGGTTCCATCATTACGGGATTTTACAATTCCATGGTTTAAACCGAGAAATATATTCTTTCGCGGGATTTTACAAAACCAAGAACAAACCGTAAGATAGATCCAGAAATGCACTTTACTTATACCAGGATGTTTCCATTGTCACGGGATTTTACAAGTCTATGATTTAAACCGAGAAATAGATTCTTTCGCGGGATTTTACAAAATCAAGACAAAACCGTAAACAATGTCAGCTTGAATGTGTTATGACGACTTTGGTTTCAGTGAATATTTGTTTTAGGGGAACATGCAGCGGTTCATAAACGGTTCATTATCCAACATCAACAACATCATCAACCATCCAATAAACACTCTGGTAAACACATCAATCACACATTCTATCGGCTATTGTAGTGATCACATGGAGAAGTAAGCCCGATATACCAAACTTGATTATGAAGTAGAATTCCCCAGATTTGTTACTTAATCTTGTACTCTTCCTCGTGAAAAGAAATGGTGTACCCAATGTACAAAACCTCTTGACGTATCCTCAACTGCGTGAGACACCGAAGTGATAGTTACGTTGTGGATTAAGCGAGAAAGAATCACAACCGTAACAAAATAGCCAAGTCTTTATCACATTCTATAAATGCCCAAACAAGTCATCTTCGCGGAAGGGTAGAATGAAAGAAGACGGAATAAGTAGACATGCCCGGAAAGCTTCACTTCAAAGTCAAATAAGAAATACCGTACAAACGACCCCGTAGACAACGTTGTTCAAATGTTAGCTCAAGCCGTGAAATAATATTCTTCGTGAAAAAGTATAAACCAAAGTATCAATAGCATACCACAACAACTCTCATCATCACACCAATTCTCATTCATAAATCACATTATCGCAAATCTCATCGTCAACAAACTACTAGTCGTCCATATCCAATAATAGTTATCAACCCGTCCAAATATCAAATCACATTCGAAACATAAATTAACCCGTTCAAGTCAACAAACAATTAATTCCCGATCCAAACTATCTCCCATCGTTAACAAAACCAAATTTCAAAATGGTCCAAGTGAAACTCTCAAATTAAATTCACGCTCCAAAGAAAATACACGACATCTGAATTAAGGTCCAAGAGTTAAATGTCGGTCCAAAGAAAATCAGTTCCAACTGGCTCGTATGATCATCAAGTTATCCAAATGTTATCACAATTTCCAAATGTTTTGCACATGAACGCAATATCCAATCAGTTAGGATCGTAAATATTTGCTTTTAAAAGCAAGTTCACGTTAGAATTTCCAAACGTTATGACCACAGTTTAATATTTATGAACGAAATGATTAAGGTGAACGTTAGAAGTTCCAAATTCTGCTCTCTCATATGTTAAAAGCAAGTCCACGTCGGCCCATTTCTGAAATGTATAAACTTCGGTCAATTCACAAGTTGAGTGTCTGCTCTCATTAGCCTATGTAATTAAAGGTAACAGGTTATAAAGAGTAACATGTACTCACTTATTCTGTTAGGAATTAGAAATTCCCGGTATTAAAGAGTCGGTCACCTCAAGTATATGTAATCGTTAGAAAGCTCGTAGTCGCAGTTCTTTTAAGTTAAGTAGTAATTTAGTTAAGTAACACCGTGGAGGACGGACGGGTCTTTACCCACTGTATGCCTGATCCACAGCCCGATGTGTGGCGATTTATGTAAGACTATAAATACTCTCTACCTCCCAAGGTAGAGAGTTGGAGCTCATAATAATATCTTTCACTTTCTCTCACTAAGTTCCCTAAACCTCTAACTTTCTCTCTCTAGAATTCCATCTATATGCTACTTTGTGTTATGGTTTGATGTGTATGTGAAAAGTTATATCTTACAATTGGTATCAAGAGCCATGGTTAGATCATATCTTGCACATCTTTTGATTTCTAGTGGTTTTTAGGTGGTTTTTGAGTTTGAAAAAGTTTAGTGGTTTTTGCATCATTTGGTTGATTTCTTGTGTTAAAGTTTGAATTTTGTTAGTACTTTCATGTTTAGAATCATCACAAGTGTTTAGGTTTTCATTTGGTTAGCTTGAATCATCTTGGTTGGGTTGTTTTTGGATTGAAAAGTGATGTTTATAAGGTTTTTCTTGCTAGCGACTTAGCTCACGGTTTATTTTTCTTCATAGCAACTTGCTTCACAAAATTGTAGCGAGTTACAGTTTCAAACCTAGCGAGTTAGATCTAGCGAGTTAAAGTACAAGTAGTGGACTCTCCACTACGAGTAGAGACTTGGTGGTAGCGACTTGGTCTGTAGCGAGTTGCTCTTTAGCGACTTGTATCTCTAGCGACTTGTGTAGCGAATTGCTGCCAAAATTTTGCTAGCGACTTGAGGGTTAGCGAGTTACTACTTAGCGACTTGCTTTTTGTCTAGCGACTTGGGACTCTAGCGACTTAGTTGTCTAGCGAATTAAGAGTTAGCGACTTAGTGCATTATCTCCTAGCGACTTAGTGCATTATCTTCTAGCGACTTAGTGCATTATCTTCTAGCGACTTGAGTGATTGTTTACGGTTTTCTCTTGATTTAGTAAAATCCCGTGAAAGAATCTATTTCCCAGTTTAATCATAGAGTTATAAAATCCCGTATAATCTGTTGACATGTCTACCAACGTCCCTACTATCATCTCCACTGTTGCCGAGGATGTATAAGCAGCTGGCTCAGATACTCGTCCACCCATGCTTGACAGAACTGACTATGATTCTTGGGCTCAACGAATCAGATTGTATTGCCTTGGAAAGGAAAATGGTGTCAACATTCTCAAATCCATTGATGAAGGACCATATCGGGTTGAGACGACTAGAGACATACTTGATACTAATGAAGATGGTACTCCTGTTTACGGAATGGACAGACCTAAGATGTATGATGAGCTTGATGATAAGGAGAAAAAGAGATTCGATGCAGATATCAGGGCTTCAAACATTGTTCTTCAAGGTCTTCCTAAAGACATCTACAAGCTGATCAATCATAACACTTATGCAAAGGCAGTTTGGGATAACGTTAAGATGCTTCTCTCAGGTTCAAAATTAACTATGGAAGACAGAGAATCCCAACTCTATGACGAATTTGAGCACTTCAAGATGAAACCAGATGAGAATGTCTATGAGTACTATGTGAGATTTCATAAGTTAGTGAATGACATGAGGAACATCAGAATGACTATGCCTAACATTCAGCTGAACTCAAAATTTGTGAACAACATGAATCCCGAATGGCACAAGTTTGTCACCGCTGTGAAGCTCACTAAAGGATTGAAGAATACAAACTATGAGCAACTCTATGCCTTCCTCCTTCAGAATGAGAGACATGCTATGTTTGAAAAATTGATTCTCAATCAGTTCAAAACCAACCAGGGAGAGACAAGCTCGGCTAATGACTCAACAGCTTTCTACTCAAACATCGGAATCACAACCAAAGCATCACAAGTCATACCCTTGGGTAATGGTAATCACAAACTCATTCCTGATCCTATGTTCAAACAAGCTGATGCTGATGCTCGCGTGGGTAACTTCATTAATCAACTAGCTCTTCTCATTAGTCAAAACATGAATTCTTTCCCACAAACCAACAACAACCTCAGAACTGCATCTAACCCACACAATCAAGACACTGTTAAAGATGGAAGGATCGTGGTGCAACCAGTTCAGGAAAGACAGTATGATCAAGGAAGAGGTGGAGCTGGGAGAGGTTATGTTGGCAACCAGAATCGAGGAAGAAATGGTAACCAAGGTCAAGCTAAGCCAATCAAATGTTATAACTTTGGTGGTGAAGGACACATTGCAAGGAACTGCACATCTCCAAAGCGTCCACAGAATGCTGATTACTTCAGAGATAAGATGCTGCTGGCACAAGCTCAGGACAATGGTGCTGCTTTGGATGAAGAGGAATTGCTGTTTCTTGCTGAGGGCAATGCCAAGACCTATGATGCAGATGTGGATGAGCAGCCTATTCAGGAGATAGGTCACAATCATCAGAATGCCTTTCAAGTCGCTGACTGTGATGCATACGACTCTGATGTAGATGATGGACCTACTGCACACACAATCTTTATGGCTAGCATCTCTCCAATGGTTTCTCCCAAGATCTCTTCTTCACCACAAGCTGGCCTATCCAAGGACAAACTCATCTCAGAGGTATTAAAACTATACGATGATGCTGATGTGCAACAGATGCATGACAAAGTACAATCAACTGAAACTATTGAATCAAATGTTGAAAATATGGGTAATAACAATATTGTCCCATACGATTAATACGTGAAACAAAGTGAAAGTGAAGTTGTACCAAGTGATGCATCTTCTGCAGTCAACAATGACTATGTCTTTGATGAATACACTGCATGTGCTCCTGATGATTCCATAATTTCTGAACTAAATGCCTATAAGGAACGTGTTGCTATTTATGAACAACGTGCTAAATTTGAGTTGACCACTCGTGAGCAGGAAATGGATGACCAAGTAAGTACAGTAATTAGAAAAAGTAAGTTTAGAGAAGAAGTATTGAAACAAGAATTAAATTCCTTGCAAGAAAAACTTTCTAAAACAGCTAAACAAAAACAAGAACTTCAAGAAAATGTGAAAATGCTTAAGCAAGAATTTAATGCAAAGGAATCAAAACTCTTGAGAGATTTTTCTAATCTAAAAACTTTGAAAAACAAACTTGAAAACAAGTTGTACATACAAGGAAACACCATTCAGACTGCTCACATGGTCACCAAACATAGAGTCTTAAGCGATAAGCATATCATTCCCCTTGTTGAGGAACCAAATCCAGAGGTAATTAAAAAGGCTAGAAATGCTCATAAGGTGCTTTATGATGGTAATGAAATCCTTAAGCCTAGGCAGAAACCTAGTTGCGTTGAGTGCACTGAGGAAGATAAGAAATCAAATGAAATCACTAGGGAAAAGATGAATGAGAAACAAAATGATCCCAAATGCAAAGAGAAAAACATAATTATCACTCCTCATGATTACAAGAAGGAAAACTGGATTTCCTTGAACAAGTTTAAGCCTCAGACTTTGTTGACTCCCGAACAAGTCTTCTGGAAAAAGGATTTAGATAAGCAGAAAGCGGAAAATATTGTTGAAACAAACCCTCCCCTTTAGAAAATGCCTAGAGCGACTGTGTATCCTCCTAATACACCAATGCATCTTGTACCTTGAACAATTGCCACTAAAAGCAAGACATTAATTAGCCAATACATTATATTTCAACTATTTGTTGATTTTGAGAAAACTTGAAAGAAAAGGATCACACCCACTGGTATAACTGAAGGAGAAAGGGGTTTTGAACAAATGAAAGAATGTTATTTAATTGAGGTCATGCCCTTCTTTAAACTTCTAAAAGATCACTTTGAGCGTCTTAAAAAGGGGATAGAAACTGATATTAAGGGAATGGAAAAGGAATTTGATGCAATGGTTGTTGAAGTTAGTGACTATGAGCGTGCACTGAAATATAATGAGATTGAGAGAAAGAACCTGCATACATTAAATGAGAATCTTATTACTGAATGTGTTGCTCAAGATGTGTTTTTCACTGCTTCAAATTGCTCTATTAATGCTTCCAAATTTCATGAATTATCTGTGGCCCTGAAAGTCTCCCATGATCGTGTCATTGAGCTTGAAAAAACTAATTCTAAACTAAATGAGAAAATTGAACTGGATGATCACGACAATTTCGTTAAACATTTTTCTAAACTAGAAGTTGAGCATTTTAATTTACAGCTAAAATATCAACATCTTAAAGAAAATGTCGAAACTTCAAATGTCAAGACATCTTCAGATGCTCCAGAGTTTGATGCAGTTTTTCAAATTAACAAACGTGATGAACAGATTCAAGCTCAGTGCAACACGATCAGAAAGTTGAAAGCCCAAATCTCTCAATTAAAGGGTCAAACAAACAATATGACAGGCTCCCAAATGCCTCCTTCTTTAGATTCTCAGAATTCTCAAACGTTTCATCTTCAAAACCTAGTAAATGCTTTACAAAAAGAAAACGAAAGTTTTCTAGAAGAAAATGAAAAGGTTAAACGTCATTTCAATGAGTTGTTTGAATCAATTAAAGTCACTCGTAACAAAAACAACGAACAAATAACTTCATTGCAAAAGGAAATTGAGAATTTGAAGAGTCAGGTAAAAGGGAAAATGCCAATGATCAATGGGGAGAATGTTGTATCAAAGGTTCACTCTGGTAATAAATATGCTTTATCTGTGACATATGTCCCCCCTCATCTAAGGAACAACAAACTTGCCATTCAAACATATTTCTCATCCCTTAAGGATTGCTTAGAATGCCTGCGTGAGATTGTTGAAGAGGATAAGCTAGAGAAACCTCATGATAATGCAATTGGACATGCATGTTTATATGCCAAACGATCTCAAGAAATCTTAGAATGCTTGATCACAATATGCCCAAAGACATTAGGTGAGAGAGTTAACCCTTTGATTCCATGCTCAATGCCTAAGGCCAAGTATGATATGCACTCGATTCCCAATGTTTTGAATGTGAACCGTAGTGTGCTGTTAAGGGGTTCAGATTCTAGATCTGTCAATGCTAAGAAAGAGAACTCAAGTGTGCCTTCTAGGAGTACAAATCTCTGATGAGTGTGTAAATACTCATCATTTTTGTACAAGATAAACTGCAAAATCATCTGAAAACACTCAGAAACACATCAAAATGATGAAAATATCACAAATCAGTGTTTTATGTGTTTTAAATGCAAAAATATCAAAATCAGATGAAAAACATATCAAATTTGCAAAAATTGCAGTTTTAGTCCCCAAGTTTCAAAAGTTGTCAAAAACAGTCCCTGAGCACATAAATTCAAAAGTAAAGTCACCAAAGGTCCTTTTAAAATCATAACTTGTCAAATTTAGTCCTTTGGTGAAAAATGTTAAAAGTTTGAGAAAATTACAAGAATGGTCCTTCAAGTTTCAAATTTGGCAGAAATGGCCCCTGGAAAATTGGATAATGACAAATTTGGTCCCTGTACTTTTTATGATTGTCATTTTCAGCCCTTGTATCAACTTTGAAGTATTGGCAGTTATGGTCCTTGTATTTTCAGAATTGACAACAATGGTCCCTAGTATTAATAAGCCCTTTCAAACCTTTTTGGACCCTTTCACAAATCTTGGACCCCTGTCATTTAACCCCTTGTGACCCCCCTGGTATTAATAATCCCAGTCAACCAAGTGGTTTGACTTCCTCCTTGGCGCCATAATCCTTTCCCCCACCTGCTTCTGCCAAAAGCTCTGCAACACACAACCTCCACCCCCCCTCCTCACCTTATCCCTTCACATGTCCCCCCCTCCAAACACATACTTCCAAGAAATCAATAATTATACACACTCAACCTTCTCAACTGCTTAATCCACATTTCCCGCCAAAATGCATCTAATGGCTATAATGAGCCCAAGTGATCCAAGGGTCAATATTAATGGTGGGATTTTCTTAGAGAGATGAGAGAGAAAGCTTGGAGCTATAAAAGAGAAGAAAGAAGCAACTTTGAAGAAGTAGTCAGTTTTTAGTTAGTAGTTAGTATTTTTAGTTGTAATTTTAGTTCTTAGTTTAAGTCTAGAAATTCTCATTCTAGTACCACTTTAATTTTCAGTCATTTACATTTCATGTATCTTTTAATCTAAATGCAATTTAATTTTTGTTTTTTTTTTTAGTTCCAAGTTTCAAGTTCCAAGTTTATGCAGTTTGATATTTTTTCATTGTTCTTGTTTATGTCCATTATGCTCTAAAGTTTGTTAAAGGTCCCTTTGTAGTTGTGGTTAATGATAAAAACAAGTTTGTTAAGATTTAAAACCTTTACAGTGTCAAAAGTCAGTTTTCCGCCCTCAAAAGGGGTGTTTGGTATTGCATCAGTCCTGGGTCATAAATTCAGTTTTGACCCGTGTTTGGTCTTGAATTGGTTTGTTAAAGTTTTCTCTTAGTTAGGTTAGTATTGGTTTAGTGTTAGCATTTGTTTTCATAAGTATTCGAAGTTTTCATAAAGTCATTTTTTTTTCTTCCCAATCTGTTGACAGACCCTCTTTGCTATCCTTTTTATTAGCCTATCTTAGCTCTATAATAGCTATAATTTAGTTTTCTTTAGGATGCCATTAGTATCAAGTTTTAGAGTTTTAGGCATTTAGATCCTTTAGTGCTCACTAGATAGCTTATTTTTAAGTCGTAATTGACCCATTTGTGCCATTTGAATCTGTCCCAACAGCCCCCTGCGGCCCTCTTTACACAGCCTTTTAAGGCCTTTTAAAAGCTCATAATCAGCTATAATTTGTTTTTTTTTTAGTTCTTAGATGTATGAACTTTATATGTTTGGCATTACTTAGGATTTTGGAGGCCACTAAATGCTTATGTTTAAGCCAAAAAGTCCCTCCTTGGGCTGTTTCTCCCCTGTCCCAAACAGCAGCCATCAGCAGCCATTAGCCTTTTTAAGCAAGATTTTAGGTGTGTTAGGATTAGATTTAGGATCCCAATTTATGTATTCATTTAGTTTAAAGATAGGTAATGATTGGTCGTAGCTTATCTTTTAATTTAGTACCTTTTTGATAGCTTATTTATCCCTTCTTTGGACTGATTTAGCCTGCACACTACAGCAGCCTTGAATGGCTTTTGGATAGCTTATTTGTCTTTTGTTTTTGCTTATTAATGACCCTTTAGGTAGTTTCGATTAGGACCTTTAGATCTCAGTTTAATTTTCTCCTTTTCATTGCTTATTTTAGCGTCCCTTTTATGCCTTTAGATAGTTTAGATTAAGTACTTATAGCTTTTGTGTCCCTTTTAGCAGCATACCAAAATCAAGAAGCCCATTAATGTTTTTCAAGTCTGTTTGCTGTTACAGCTTATTTTAGTAGCTTTTCCAATTTTAGTTTTTACCAAAATTTGCTTATTTAGTTCTATTATTTAGTTGTTAAAAGAAAAACTCAAAAAAAAAAATAATAAGGAAAAAGTGACAGAAGTGGGTCTCGAACTTGGGACCTGCTGCATAACTTCCCACGAAACAACACACATCTGGTCTACCATCTGCACTAGTTGATGTTGTTTGTTTAGATTTACTGCATTAATCATTTAAATACATAGGACAGTTTTAGTTTAACTCTCTCTAATGCTTTTTTAAAGTGCTTATTTCCAAAAGCAGTATATACGTTTTTTATTTTTCTTTAATTCAGTATTATTTAAAGTAATTTTTGTAATTTTTTCTGAATTTTATAAAAAAGTTTAGTATTTTTAATTAATTAATTAGTGTTAAATCGTTTTTAATTCGTAATAAATAAAATAAAACTCAAAAAAATATCCCGCTTTTTCCTAAAATTTTCTTTTGTCATATATTACGTAAAAAATTTGTTTTTACACTTGTAGGACTTTTATTTCACAAATTTTACGTTTCTCTTGCGCTCCAGCGTAATTTTTATAAATAACGTACGTTTTCGTTTTAAGTTACGTTTTTAGATAATTTAAGTTTACGTTTTAGTTAAAATAGTTTATTTAAGTTATTTTGTTTTATAAAATCACAAAAACATCATTTTTAAATATAGTGATAGCGTTTATTTAATATCTTTTAACTTTTTAACTTTCTTAATTTGCATTTAAGTCGCTTTTATTTATAAACCTTTTTCAGTAGTGTAATTATTCAATCCTAATCCTTTCTGATCACTATCATTAGTGATCAATCTATCGTCTGATCAAGTGTTGTACACACCATTGAGCCTCCGTGGGACTTAACGACCCGAGAATCCACTGTATTCTCTGATCTTCATTTGCATTTGCGTCTGAGCAGTTTCAAGTCTTTCAGACTTGACGGTTTTGCGCGAATAAAATTTTGGCGCCGCTGCCGGGGAGGCTTTAGCGTGTGTTTAGCCTTTTTCAGACCCATTCTTGCACATACCCCATCTTTTGTAAAAAGTTTTTTGTAAAGTTTTCAAATATCCAAAAAGTTCATTAACACTTTTCCTAAAGTGTTATAAACGCCAAAAATATTTTCATTCTTTGTTTTTATAGCATGTTTTTCAAAAATCCAAAAATATCCATCTTTTATCCTCCAATCTGTTTAATTCTACATTTCTTTATCCTCAAACCTGTTTAATTCTCCATTCCTTATCCTCTATAACCGTTTAATTCTCCATCTCTTATCCCTCTTATCTGTTTAATTCTCTATGTCATGGTATTTGACATGTTCCTGGTGTGGAGGTCCATTTAACGGTGGAAATTGTCGGCGATGTACCAATGTGGGTTTCGGAGACAAGTTTGTCGGTAATCCCGATCCCATTTCAAATGAAACACCCGATTTTTCCTACCTACCTCCACAGCCCCAATACGAATCCTACTCATGCGAGTATTGTGGGAATGATTCTCATTACGGTTTTGATTGTCCACCACAGGTCCCGCTTGTCTATGAGCCGGAACCATGTTACAATCAGAACTTTGGTGAAAGTTATTCTCCCAATTATCTCTGTTGTGAGAATTGCGGGGGTCCTCATGCGACTTTTGAATGTCAGCCGTTGAATCAAAATTTTCAAAATTCCAATTCTCTCGGTTTTGACAATTTCCAACCCCCGCAGTATTCCATCAGTCATCAGACTTCTGAGCCTTCACAGCATTTCACTGATCACGAGGAGTGTTATCTTCCTCAAAGTTCTGAAGAAATACGCATTCGAAAGAAGCTACAAATGAAAAGAATGTTGTGTAAGCTTCAGCAGATGAATATCAGAATCAGATATGATGACGATGATGATGAGGATTCTATTCAAGTAAAGGAATATTATGAGAGCTTGTCAACTGAAATCACACCCGAAGCTTCCATTGACTCTCTCATAATGGGGGACGAGCCTTCTAGCACTATTCCAGAAATGGAATCGTCTAGTGTTGAGAGCCTTGTTCCAACCCCAAGTGAGTCCGAGGTTATCTCCGGTAATATGTGTGATGAGCCTCTTAATGATGATTCTTCTCCTCCTCTTGACATTCCATATGATCATGTCGAGATGTTCTCCGATTCTGATAACGATTGTACTTCGTTTGACGATTCTTTATCCTATGGAGACATCGATTATGTCGAGGAGTTGCCTTCTGAGCTAGTTAGCTTGAAGAAAGTGAGAGATTCTGATGATCTGGAAATTGAGGACGAGATACTTCGTGAACAATTGTTCAATATAAATCTCCTCGTTTCTAAGATCGAATCATTTTGTGCTAAGTCAGCTTCATCTCCTATCCCCGTTGTGGATAGTGACTCTACATTGGACAAGCCCGAGCTTGAGGCTTTTTCCAATGATTTCCTTCATGAAGAGTTCTCCGGTGAACTCTCTCATGACATATCTCCTCCGGAATATGATCATTTCTACTTTGATCTTGAGGATGATATTAGCTCGGAGGAAGGTATACTATATCATAAGAGTTTGCTTATTGATGATACTACCTTCACCCTTCCTCCCGACATGTCTACATTTGAGGATGAAGAATGGATCCTAATTGTTATAAACATCTTCCTTCCATTCCTCACTTATGATGTGTCTTCCTCTCTTCTTCACTCCTTCGGGAGTGAGGACACTATCTTTGACCCCGGCATTTTCATGTACCATCTGTGAGCCGGGTCTGTCTCTGTCTTTCTTTATCTCATCGGTGTGGAACTCTCACGTACTTCAATGTTTGTCCAAACATCTTGAATGAAAGTCCGATGGAGATTGTTTCTTCCACTTTGCTTCCCCATGAACCAATGAATTCGGGGTCGAGTCAAGCTAGCGACTCGGTAATCAAAAACAGTAGCTTAACATGGGTTTTCACCCGTGTGTACCACCTTAGTGTGGGGGAGTTACCCCACACATGTTGTATATATAAGTTTCCAAAAAAAAAAAAAAAAAAAAAAAAAAAAAAATCCTTTCTAAATAATGGCCGTAATATTTCCCTTTTACGTTCGTTGTTTCGGCATAACCGCCGGTACTTTGAATATTGAGGGCAATATTCATTTCTAAGTGTGGGGGGGAATTCTCACGAATTTTATCATATAACTATACCAATTCCCCCGTTTTTGGCCAAAATTTTTTTTGGAGTAAGTGTTTTACACTTACTCATTTGGTTATCAGTCCGCCATGTTTGATAGACTAAAGGATTGGCTAATCCAGGAGCAAACGGCTCTTGGTAAAGATTTCTCAAATCCGTTTATATGGCTTGCAATTTGCCCAAAATTGTATGGTTCTCAACTCACCATATCCTAATAAGTGAAGAGTTGGCTAGCCCGCAAGGTTATGGCTTGTGGTAAAGGCAGTGGAAAATCCATAATTGGTAATCAGCTCACCAAAGATAATGTTGATAATTTATCTAAGAGTTGGCTAGTCCAGAAGGGTACGGCTTCTGGTAAAGACAAATCAAATCCGTTGAAAGCTGGTGGTTTGCTCAAAATCACATGGTTATCGGTGTACCATGGTTCTTACTTGAACTAAAACATTTGGTTACTCCAGAAGTAATGGCTTTTGGTAAAGAGATTAAAATCCATTATGTTTTCTCAAATCATTGCTAGGGACTAGCAATATCTCAGTGTGGGGGATTGATGAGTGTGTAAATACTCATCATTTTTGTACAAAATAAACTGCAAAATCATCTGAAAACACTCAGAAACACATCAAAATGATGAAAATATCACAAATCAGTGTTTTATGTGTTTTAAATGCAAAAATATCAAAATCAGATGAAAAACATATCAAATTTGCAAAAATTGCAGTTTTAGTCCCCAAGTTTCAAAAGTTGTCAAAAACAGTCCCTGAGCACATAAATTCAAAAGTAAAGTCACCAAAGGTCCTTTTAAAATCATAACTTGTCAAATTTAGTCCTTTGGTGAAAAATGTTAAAAGTTTGAGAAAATTACAAGAATGGTCCTTCAAGTTTCAAATTTGGCAGAAATGGCCCCTGGAAAATTGGATAATGACAAATTTGGTCCCTGTACTTTTTATGATTGTCATTTTCAGCCCTTGTATCAACTTTGAAGTATTGGCAGTTATGGTCCTTGTATTTTCAGAATTGACAACAATGGTCCCTAGTATTAATAAGCCCTTTCAAACCTTTTTGGACCCTTTCACAAATCTTGGACCCCTGTCATTTAACCCCTTGTGACCCCCCTGGTATTAATAATCCCAGTCAACCAAGTGGTTTGACTTCCTCCTTGGCGCCATAATCCTTTCCCCCACCTGCTTCTGCCAAAAGCTCTGCAACACACAACCTCCACCCCCCCTCCTCACCTTATCCCTTCACATGTCCCCCCCTCCAAACACATACTTCCAAGAAATCAATAATTATACACACTCAACCTTCTCAACTGCTTAATCCACATTTCCCGCCAAAATGCATCTAATGGCTATAATGAGCCCAAGTGATCCAAGGGTCAATATTAATGGTGGGATTTTCTTAGAGAGATGAGAGAGAAAGCTTGGAGCTATAAAAGAGAAGAAAGAAGCAACTTTGAAGAAGTAGTCAGTTTTTAGTTAGTAGTTAGTATTTTTAGTTGTAATTTTAGTTCTTAGTTTAAGTCTAGAAATTCTCATTCTAGTACCACTTTAATTTTCAGTCATTTACATTTCATGTATCTTTTAATCTAAATGCAATTTAATTTTTGTTTTTTTTTTTAGTTCCAAGTTTCAAGTTCCAAGTTTATGCAGTTTGATATTTTTTCATTGTTCTTGTTTATGTCCATTATGCTCTAAAGTTTGTTAAAGGTCCCTTTGTAGTTGTGGTTAATGATAAAAACAAGTTTGTTAAGATTTAAAACCTTTACAGTGTCAAAAGTCAGTTTTCCGCCCTCAAAAGGGGTGTTTGGTATTGCATCAGTCCTGGGTCATAAATTCAGTTTTGACCCGTGTTTGGTCTTGAATTGGTTTGTTAAAGTTTTCTCTTAGTTAGGTTAGTATTGGTTTAGTGTTAGCATTTGTTTTCATAAGTATTCGAAGTTTTCATAAAGTCATTTTTTTTTCTTCCCAATCTGTTGACAGACCCTCTTTGCTATCCTTTTTATTAGCCTATCTTAGCTCTATAATAGCTATAATTTAGTTTTCTTTAGGATGCCATTAGTATCAAGTTTTAGAGTTTTAGGCATTTAGATCCTTTAGTGCTCACTAGATAGCTTATTTTTAAGTCGTAATTGACCCATTTGTGCCATTTGAATCTGTCCCAACAGCCCCCTGCGGCCCTCTTTACACAGCCTTTTAAGGCCTTTTAAAAGCTCATAATCAGCTATAATTTGTTTTTTTTTAGTTCTTAGATGTATGAACTTTATATGTTTGGCATTACTTAGGATTTTGGAGGCCACTAAATGCTTATGTTTAAGCCAAAAAGTCCCTCCTTGGGCTGTTTCTCCCCTGTCCCAAACAGCAGCCATCAGCAGCCATTAGCCTTTTTAAGCAAGATTTTAGGTGTGTTAGGATTAGATTTAGGATCCCAATTTATGTATTCATTTAGTTTAAAGATAGGTAATGATTGGTCGTAGCTTATCTTTTAATTTAGTACCTTTTTGATAGCTTATTTATCCCCTCTTTGGACTGATTTAGCCTGCACACTACAGCAGCCTTGAATGGCTTTTGGATAGCTTATTTGTCTTTTGTTTTTGCTTATTAATGACCCTTTAGGTAGTTTCGATTAGGACCTTTAGATCTCAGTTTAATTTTCTCCTTTTCATTGCTTATTTTAGCGTCCCTTTTATGCCTTTAGATAGTTTAGATTAAGTACTTATAGCTTTTGTGTCCCTTTTAGCAGCATACCAAAATCAAGAAGCCCATTAATGTTTTTCAAGTCTGTTTGCTGTTACAGCTTATTTTAGTAGCTTTTCCAATTTTAGTTTTTACCAAAATTTGCTTATTTAGTTCTATTATTTAGTTGTTAAAAGAAAAACTCAAAAAAAAAAATAATAAGGAAAAAGTGACAGAAGTGGGTCTCGAACTTGGGACCTGCTGCATAACTTCCCACGAAACAACACACATCTGGTCTACCATCTGCACTAGTTGATGTTGTTTGTTTAGATTTACTGCATTAATCATTTAAATACATAGGACAGTTTTAGTTTAACTCTCTCTAATGCTTTTTTAAAGTGCTTATTTCCAAAAGCAGTATATACGTTTTTTATTTTTCTTTAATTCAGTATTATTTAAAGTAATTTTTGTAATTTTTTCTGAATTTTATAAAAAAGTTTAGTATTTTTAATTAATTAATTAGTGTTAAATCGTTTTTAATTCGTAATAAATAAAATAAAACTCAAAAAAATATCCCGCTTTTTCCTAAAATTTTCTTTTGTCATATATTACGTAAAAAATTTGTTTTTACACTTGTAGGACTTTTATTTCACAAATTTTACGTTTCTCTTGCGCTCCAGCGTAATTTTTATAAATAACGTACGTTTTCGTTTTAAGTTACGTTTTTAGATAATTTAAGTTTACGTTTTAGTTAAAATAGTTTATTTAAGTTATTTTGTTTTATAAAATCACAAAAACATCATTTTTAAATATAGTGATAGCGTTTATTTAATATCTTTTAACTTTTTAACTTTCTTAATTTGCATTTAAGTCGCTTTTATTTATAAACCTTTTTCAGTAGTGTAATTATTCAATCCTAATCCTTTCTGATCACTATCATTAGTGATCAATCTATCGTCTGATCAAGTGTTGTACACACCATTGAGCCTCCGTGGGACTTAACGACCCGAGAATCCACTGTATTCTCTGATCTTCATTTGCATTTGCGTCTGAGCAGTTTCAAGTCTTTCAGACTTGACGGTTTTGCGCGAATCAATCTCAGTACCTCTAGTTTTAAGAATGTGAACCGTAGTGCACCTGCATGTATTTCAGATCCCAGCACATCTAAACAGGTGGTGCAAAGAGTAGTAAAACAAACTAATGTTCCCATTCCCTCTACAGGAGTAATCAGTGACATTAAAGGGAGCAGGTCAAAGTCTCAAGACAATACAATGAATGATAGGACCTCGCAAGCTAAGAATGTGATCTGGAAAAGAGTAGAAGAACAATCTAGGAACTTTAAGTTTGAATCGAATAAAACGAATCGTGTTGATTCTAGTATTTGCCATAGGCGTACTGTAATTAATTCGAATTCTGATACTATTTGCAAACCTTGTACTGATGACTGCTTGAATTCTGTTTCTAATCATGGATGTGATGTTAATGTTCTGCCTAATGATGTTAATTGTCCAGTTAATTTTGTTAATGCTAAAATTCATGCTAAGAAGGCTAAAAGGCAAAAATGAAAGAAAGTTAGAAAACAGTGGAAACCCACAGGAAGAACATTCAGTAAAATAGGCTTCTATTGGATACCTGTTGGTCATAAGACTAATCAGATAATGCCCACTAGAAAATGGATGCCTACTGGTAGAACTATTCCTTTAAGAAGTGATCACACTGTGAACAGGGCTAATACAGACACTAGTACTGCATCTATTCACAATAATTCCATTGCCTCACTTTCTGATATGAATGCTTCTATTTCTGATGTGGGTGGTCCAACCATTGTAACTAACCAAATGGAACCCATTCTTGCATGGGGATCCCAATTATCCAGTTATCCATTCTTGTCTGTGTTCAACTGCAGATCGTTCAAATCGTTCTGTGGTACCTGGACTCAGGCTGTTCCAAGCATATGACTGGAGACCGGTCGCGGCTCATGAACTTCGTGAGCAAATTCATCGGGACTGTTAGATTTGGTAATGATCATTTCGGTGCTATTATGGGTTATGGAGATTATGTTGTTGGTGATAGTGTCATCTCTAGAGTGTATTATGTGGAAGGTTTAGGTCATAATCTGTTCTCTGTTGGTCAATTCTGTGATTCTGATCTAGAAGTAGCCTTCAGAAAACATACCTCTTTGTTAGAGATCTTAATGGTAAGGAACTGTTAAAAGGAACTCGTGGCTCAAATCTTTACACCATCTCTATCGATGACATGATGAGGGCCTCTCCAATCTGCTTGTTATCAAAGGCTTCAAAAACAAAGTCATGGTTATGGCATCGTCGTCTCAATCACTTGAACTTCGGCACCATCAACGATCTTTCCAGAAAGGACTTAGTTGTAGGTTTACCTAGACTAAAGTATGAAAAGGATCATCTTTGTTCAGCATGTCAATTGGGAAAAAGCAAAAAGTATGCCCATAAACCCAAACCTACTAACTCTGTCACATAAGTTCTTCATATGATTCATATGGATTTATGTGGACCAATGAGGGTGCAGAATATCTTTGGGAAGAAATATGTGTTAGTTGTGGTTGATGATTACTCTAGATTCACCTGGGTCAAGTTCTTGAGGACAAAGGATGAAACTCCTGATATCATCATCAAACTCATCAAACAGCTGCAGGTTCGACTAAACAAAACTGTCAGAATTATCAGAACAGACAATGGAACTGAGTTTGTCAACAAACAACTTAGTGAATTCTATGAAAGCGTTGGAATCAGCCATCAAAGAAGTGTTCCACGAACCCCTCAACAGAACGGTGTAGTTGAAAGACGAAATCGTACTCTTGTTGAAGCCGCTAGAACAATGTTGATCTACTCAAAGGTTCCAATGTTTCTCTGGGCTGAAGCAATTGCCACTGCATGCTACACACAAAATCGTTCCCTGATTCACACTATTCATGGAAAAACTCCATATGAACTTGTCCACAACAGAAAACCTAATCTATCTTTCCTTCGTGTGTTTGGTGCCTTGTGCTATCCAACTAATGAGGGTCAAGACTTGGGCAAACTCAGGGCTAAAGCTGACATTGGAGTATTTGTAGGATATGCACCAAACAAAAAGGGATACCGAATCTACAACAAAAGAACCCGAAATATCATGGAAACAATTCACGTTACGTTTGATGAGCTGACCGGTCAAATGGCTCTTGGACACTCCAGCTCAGGACCCGCACTTCAAAACAGTCCCATTGGTTCATCCCTTGTTCCAAACTCCTCTCAAGAAACTCCATATGTACGTCCATCTGAAGATGATGTAAAGAAATTGTTTGATCCTATGTTTGATGAACTGTATGATTCAATTACTAATGAGGTGATGATTCCCACAACAGAGGATGATCATATTCCAGTGAATGAAGTCAATCCCTCAGTCTCAATATCTTTAAGTCAAGAAGCACCCGCTGCTGATCCTTCAGTCTCATCAACAAATCATCATTCTTCAAATGTACATCATGGAAATGTTTCTGGCATCAATGATGAAGTTAATCCCTTTGCGACTCCTGAAGATGCTCCATTTGAAAACATATTTGCTACTCCTGAATCATCATCAGAACCATCTTCTTCAGGAGACATCGACTCTGCTACCTCAGTTCCTCAACAACTGCCACATGAACACCTCAGAAAATGGACTCACGATCACCCCTTAGACAACATCATTGGAAATCCCTCTCGTCCTGTATCAACCCGGAAACAACTCGCAACCGATGCCTTATGGTGCTTCTTCAACTCCGTACTATCTAAGATCGAACCAAAAGATGTTAAATCTGCCATGAATGAAGATAGATGGTTCAATGCCATGCAAGATGAAATTCATGAGTTTGATCGTCTTGATGTATGGGAGTTAGTACCTGCTCCAGACTGTGCTATGATTATAGCTCTAAAATGGATCTTCAAAGTAAAACTTGATGAGCATGGTGATGTGTTGAAGAACAAGGCTCGATTAGTTGCTAAAGGATATCGTCAAGAGGAGGGTATAGACTTTGAAGAATCTTTTGCTCCAGTTGCTCGAATCGAGGCAATCAGAATCTTTCTGGCTAATGCTGCTAGTAAGAACATGGTAGTTTATCAGATGGATGTAAAGACGGCATTTCTGAACGGAGATCTTAAAGAAGTCGTCTACGTCAGCCAACCTGAAAGATTTGTGAATCAAGAGCATCCTACTCACGTTTATCGTTTGAAGAAGGCTCTTTACGGTTTAAAGCAAGCTCCAAGGGCATGGTATGATACACTGTCAAAGTTTCTTCTATCAACCGGATTCATCAAAGGAGCAGTTGATCCTACATTGTTCACCAAGAAGTCAGGCAAACATTTAATTCATGTTCAAATTTATGTTGATGATATTATTTTTGCCTCGACAGACCCAATGGAATGTGATCGGTTTTCAAATGAAATGAGTTCAAAGTTTCAAATGTCAATGATGGGACAAATGTCATTTTTCTTGGGATTACAAATTTCACAAAGTCCCGGAGGCATTTTCATAAATCAATCTAAATATGCAACAGAGATTTTAAAGAAATTTGGATTTGATTCATGTGACCCTGTTGACACCCCCATGATTGAACGAACCAAACTAGATGAGGACCTCTCAGGGATCATGATTGACCAAACAAAATATCGTAGTATGATTGGATCCCTGATGTACCTCACAGCTAGTAGACCAGACATCTTGTTCGCTGTTTGCATGTGTGCTAGATACCATGCTAAGCCTACTAAAAAGCACCTTGAAGCAGTTAAACGGGTCTTTCGGTATCTCCAAGGAACCATCAATATGGGTCTTTGGTACCCGAAGGACACCGGTATGTCACTAACGGCCTATGCAGATGCTGATCATGCAGGTTGTCAAGATACACGTCGAAGTACGTCAGGAGGTGCTCAGTTTTTGGGTGATAAACTTGTGAGCTGGTCTTCAAAGAAGCAAATGAGTACTTCTATTTCCTCTACAGAGGCTGAATACATAGCCATGTCATCTTGTTGTGCTCAAATCTTATGGATGAGATCTCAATTATCTGACTATGGCTTTGAATTCAACAAAATTCCTCTGTACTGTGATAATAAAAGTGCTATTGCTCTCTCATGCAACAACGTTCAACACTCAAGAGCAAAGCATATCGACATTCGACATCATTTCATCAGGGAACAAGTGGAAAAAGGTGTGGTGGAACTATATTTTGTGAGGTCTGAATATCAGTTAGCAGACATCTTCACCAAAGCTCTTCCAAGAGAACGTTTTGAGTTTATTCTTCCACGACTTGGTTTGAAAAGCCTTCAACCAGAAACTCTCAAACGTCTTCAGGAGGAAGACGAGGAGTAAAGGTCTTTCTTCATCTATCTCTTGTATATATCTATTCGAAAAACAAAATACAAAATTATAAAACCTTCAAAAATCAAATAGAAAAATATAAAACTTTCAAAATCCATAAAAATTTGAAAATTTCGAAAAATCTTCAAAAAATATTGTCATTTTGTCATGTTTTCTTTTCCGGTTCGATAATATCTACGGTCTTTGTGCTGTCATTCAAAGAATGACACGGGTCTTTAGATGTTGTTCGAATTTAAAAAAAAAAAAAAAAAAAAAAAAAAAAAAAATTGGGAGAAAGAGAAATGGTTTATTGTCATTTTCAGGCAATAACCCGGTTTTAAAAGAAAGAACAGAGCCATGTTTTACCATGTTTTCAAATTCTATGCTCTGATTCTATAAACATTTATCTGCTGAAAACTAACTGCTTTGAAAAATAACTCGGTCTCTATTTTTGATAATCATCAGGACTTATTTGTCAATATCTCTATCTCTCAATCAACAACCTATGTCATTGATTGAGGGAGAGAATGATTTCAATTAAATTTTAAATTAAAAAGTTATTTGGCATTAAATTGTTTTCAAAAGATATACATGCATGTTTTATCAATGGAGTTTAAAGTCTTAAAATCCGATCCATATCAGTTAAAACACTTTCATAATCACGTCACAATTCTCCTTAAAAGCTTTCAAAATCAATTTAAATCTATACGAGATCACAAATCTCAAATGTTCTGATAATTGTGATCGGGGGAGAATGTGTGATTTAAATTGGATTGAAACTGATAATTAGGTAAATGGTTTTATAAGAATGTACATGCAGTCCTTCCCACATGTGACAAACGATTTCAAATTTTCAATGCACATGTTGAGGGGGAGCATCTATCTTAAAACCTATGATTTGAAACGTGATCATTTATCTCAATGCCTCTAGTATGTGCAAAACTCTTTTCAAACCTCGAGGCACATATTGAGGGGGAGCAAACTTATGGAAACCTCATCCTTCCCGGAAATGCGATATCTACTTGTATTGATATGGGAAGTGATGTTGATATCTTTTAGAAAATGGTAATCAAAGAAGCTAATTCTTTCTCTTGCCTCCGTGTGCAAAACATTTTCAAATACTTGATGCACATGTTGAGGGGGAGTTCTTGTTCTAAAAATATCAAAAACAATTCAGGTACAAAATGCTTTGATAATATATCACAAGTATCTGAATTAATTTTCAAATGGTTTTTTAATTGGATCCAATGGCAGACGAACAATACCAAATAGACCGACCAACTTTACTTTATGTACGGTGATATAAGGATGATAAGGTTAGGTATGTGTTCCCATGATCCGCCAGAACCGGAGGGATCTACCCAGGGACAATCCACTAGTTAGTTTAGAAGTCCTTAGGTATGATGATAAAAGGAGAAAAATGAGAAATGGGAAGAGTGCGGACTAAGACTGAGCTAGTACTGGAATAAACCCAACAAGGTTCTAGCTATGAAGTCTCGGTAAGCACTGAAGGGGTTGAAGAATTAAAAAGAATTGAATGAGAAAAGGGTGAAAACAAATAGCCCTCCATTTATTCAACCTTAGGGCAGAAACCGGGTTCAACTCATATGCTACTGATGGTAACATCGGTATTGAAGACAAGACGTCATGGACCCAGTGACGCACTGCACTTCAACTTTCCAAACCACTCAAGTTCCTCTTAAAAGGGCTTGTTTCATTCTCACGGGGAACCGACATTATATATCGACTTTCTCTTAGAGATTGTTGATATTGAAGAAGGAGACCCTCTCCCTAGTCTCCGGCATAGGATCCAAATATGCACAAATTGAGTCTAGATCCACGAGATCATCAATAAATCTCATTAGGACACTTTCAATGAAGACTCTCTGTTTCACACAATGTGGAAAGAGAAATTATATCTTGAGTCCTACGCATTATCCTTGTGGTATTGCCAGAACATCTGAGTGATGTGTTTACACATTCACAATGAAGATGGAAAGCCTTCTGGAGCCAACATCAAACAAGCTCCTGGTAGGTGGCATGTGAGATCTATTATATAGATCAACCATGTGACAACTGAACAGAAACAATGGGGCGATTCAATCTCTTGAATCAATCCTGGTTCAGGTTATGGATTGACGGATACCTTTGAAAAACCGGTCTTTGTGCTTAAAAAACTCTTTTCTTTAGCACATCGACCGTGTACTCATTCTTCAAACCAAAAGGTGTTTTTATGATTGATAATTGATTTTCAATAAAACCTTCGTTGTATTGCAAAAACAATTTCTATTGAGCAATACACGATTGTTTTTCAAATCTCTTTTCATCAATCAGTGGACTTAAAATTCGCTGGTTCACTCACTCCGTGTTGTCTTCTTTGAGATGTTCCGGTTTGAGAACAGCTATAACAGCTGCGAAACCCTGTCAAGGAAATTCTTCGGAATTATACCTGATCACAGGCAGTACATGTACTGATCAACGGGGAACCGTGGGCCGTGTACCTCAATTCAACGAAAGTGATCAAAGACACTTTCGTGCGATTTATTGCTAACTGTTGTATGCAGGTACACCCGACGTTTGCAGCTGATCAGAATGAAGCGGTCAATCCATAGCCGCATGCTCACTTAACACATTCAACTCAATGAAATCATGATTAGTGCATCAATGACTCTGATATTTTCACTCCAAGCTTCTGCTACGCTGCTGCCAATATCATGATTCAACAAATGCTTCCGCTACTCTGATGAGAAGATATCATGATCCAGAATGTGAGCATGTCGGTCCCAAAGTCACAACATCACATAATACCAACATCACAAAGGATGTCACATAGATTGTTGATAGCTGATGATCTCAAATGCTGGCTCAAATTTATTATCACATGGATCAGTAAAAGACCTCCACTTGGAGTAACCAAACATGCAATGTGAAGAATCAATGACTACGAGCTTAGGAGCAAAGGACTACATCAAGAATGCAAGATCAATTGTTGACATATTATCTAGTTGTATTCAATGTAATTTTTGGTACATGATTGAGGTGACCTCCCTTAGGGGGAGATTGTTAGGAATTAGAAATTCCCGGTATTAAAGAGTCGGTCACCTCAAGTATATGTAATCGTTAGAAAGCTCGTAGTCGCAGTTCTTTTAAGTTAAGTAGTAATTTAGTTAAGTAACACCGTGGAGGACGGACGGGTCTTTACCCACTGTATGCCTGATCCACAGCCCGATGTGTGGCGATTTATGTAAGACTATAAATACTCTCTACCTCCCAAGGTAGAGAGTTGGAGCTCATAATAATATCTTTCACTTTCTCTCACTAAGTTCCCTAAACCTCTAACTTTCTCTCTCTAGAATTCCATCTATATGCTACTTTGTGTTATGGTTTGATGTGTATGTGAAAAGTTATATCTTACATATTCCCTAAAACGTTGTAATACCTAAACCTAAACAAAACACACAACTGCTCCTGAAAAGCCGCCTACCACATTCACATCATTATCTCCAACCTTGAAACTCTCCCAATCTAACAAATCTCCTCTCTTCCTAACTCCCAACAAAGATAACATCATTCTCAAATATGTCAAGCCTTTCTTCTTCAGCACAGTCGATAATCACAAACAATTACACTCGACCATCCACGAGCATCAAAGTTTTTGTATCCATCTTCTAATTGAAGAACACAAGTGAACGTTTATGGCTTCAAGATCCTTTAAGGGTCTCAGGTAGGTTGTAGTTGTGTCATTCATTTTGTTATTGTTGTGTCTTTGAACGAACTAAAGTTAGAGGGTAACAATATTGTTATTCATCTAACTTTAATTTCGAAAAACATGGAAGCTAGGCTCCACGAATTGATTGATGATGATATCTCTCGTGTCTATGATCTTCAAGGTCTTGAATTGATCTTTGACAAGAACGTACGAAAGAAATCAGAGATCGAGTGTGTTTTAATTTTTCATGACTTGCTTGATTGATGGATGTTTGGTGAGGATTGATGAGTGGTGTGTGGGGGTTTTGGTTGTGTAGATATTAGGTTTGGATTATTGGTTGCGTCGATGTACAAGGACTAATGATGGTTAAGCTGAGGTCGAGTTGTAGATTTGGTATAATGTTGTGGTCGAGTCTTGGTCTTAACTAGTCATTTTCTTCTTCATCATTTCTGTCAGTCGCTAGCCAAATGAGTCAAGTCGCTAGGATTTTTATCAAAGCAAGTTGCTAACCAAAGTTTTCAAAACAACTCGCTACTTGATAAATATCAAGTCGCTAAACCAATTTTCAAAGCAAGTTGCTAGATTTTTACATGAACAAGTCGCTACTTCTTTTAAAACTCACCAAGTCGTTACTTCTTTTTTCTTTACAAGTCGCTAAGGTCTTTTGTTCACACAACTCGCTACACATTTTCAGAACAAGTCGCTAAATAGTGACAAGTCGCTACCCTTTTTCATGACACAAGTCGCTATGTATAAGGTACAATGAACCTGGACACAAAGACAAGTCGCTAACTTGATAAACAAGTCGCTAGAATGATTTTTGAAATTTTTCCGATGAGTTTTCCGGTCAAAATTTCTACCATCTTCATGTGAAACCCAGAAAAACTGCTATTGAAAGATCTATTTAGCCAGTTTGACCCATAAAATGACCATGTTTGACCACGTACTTTACCGTTTAAGACCATAGTATATACGGCTGGTACCAAAAAAAATCACGAAACAAAATAAATAATCTGACTTTGGACAAGAAAATGACACAAAGACAGATAAAAATTTATGGACTGATGACTTTTATTTGATTACCAAGCAAAAGGGATACAAGAAACATATTAAAAAACTGTTATACCAAAGTTTGTAAAACTGAAAACATTATTTTCCGACCACCAATAGTATCACAAAAACAGTTTTAAAACATGATCCAAAAACCACCATAACCATGATACAAAGCCACACAAATCAACACAACACAATAAACCTTGGCTCTGGTAGCATTTGTAGGATCGATATATTATTGTGTTTGATGATTCGGGTGGTCTTGGATGATCAAAATACATGTTAGAAATTTTAGAGAGAGAAAGTAGAGAGATGGTGTTCTTGGTAGAGAGTTGGTTCAATAAAATGTAAAAGGTTAGATTGCCAAGCCACACCCCTTCCATGGATCGAAGGGGTATTTATACTTACAAGCAATACGTCCTCCTATCGGACTGTGGATCAGGCATACAGTGGGTAAAGACCCGTCCTTCCTCCACGGTGTTACACTAAACTAATCTACGCTACAAACTAACTAATAAACTACTAAGTAACATAAATAACGACAACTCTACGAGCTAACTTATGCTAGATAATATTTGGGGTGACCGACACTTCACCTATGGAATTTCCAATTCCTAACAGGTCCATAATGTACAAGGATGGCACGGAAGGGCACGGATACTCAAGAAAGCTATATTATCATTCGAAAACTTATTTAATAAACTGTGAAACAACTGGGACCTCATTTTGTAAACTCTGATATTTATAATTCGAATGATAAATATTTTAAAACGACTCAATTAGGGTTCATTTTCTATTGTTATAACTGTTGTGCCATGAAGTAACACCCAGCTTGAATTCCGCTGCGTATCACGAAATTTAGGGGTGTTACACAAGGCATGTCTGTTAATAAGTGCAGTTGATGTTGTGATGATTATGTATGTATTGTAAGGTCACTAGGGCGATGACGGTAGTTTTCTGCATTTATGTCTTTGGTGAGGATGCTATATCAACTCCCGTGTGTTGGCAAGGCACCCACATCCACCTTGTGTTTGCAGCCATATTGGGTCTCTGGTACCGATTCCATACTCGCAGAGCTGAGCCTGTATATATATTAAAAGGCATGATAAACGTTGTCGTTTTCATGTGATACCATCTAAGTAAACAATTTTTAAAACACACAATAAACCAAATACTATCTTTTTTCCATCCACTTCTCCTCCAAAGATGAAAACAGTTTTGGTCACATGTGCTGATGTCAATCTATGCATTTTACTTATACAATATCTGAACTTATCATTCAAAACGAAAAGCCATGTTTTTTACTATTTGCATATGTCCTTTTAGTTCACTCCAAACACTGCACTGTGTTTCCATGTATTATTACATATGTTCATTTTTGTTTCTTACTGTTGTTGCAGTCACTGAAACATCCATACGTGTGTCGTTACGGGATTTCTCTGCTTTGGTGGTTGAAGACAATGGAAAAGATATACAGCAGCTTCTCTCTCAAATGGTATAACTTTTACTTATCTTTTATGTTCAACTATATACTAAGCTTTCTACCAGATGGAAAGATTACTCAAAAAATGTAACTTGCGCACATTTACTAATGATCACAGTGTTGCACAATAAATATATGCACTTCTAAAGCATGTCCATGCACCTACGCTTTACCAACATAAAATAGCCAGTGTCAACAAAAATAGCCGATAATATGATTCACAATAGTCCTAGAATTACTTAAGAAATTTCAAATGGTTATACAACTATGTATGATAGTTTCTTTTTTGTCTACCATCAGCTACTAATACAAGGATTTCTTTTTTGCCGTGTATACCTGATCATCAATCTAAAACAGCAAAGACTTACGTTTACCATATTTAAGTAGTTGACTCTCTAAAACTGATTATCCCATTCTTTGTTATTCAATTGAAGTTCGAAGTTCCCATTTGAATCGCCCTTTACATTTAAACTAGAATTTCAGTTATCATGATTCTGAAACCTTTAAGATTTAATTTTACTCCCTACACAGTAACAATAAACTTATTGTAACAGGTTGCTCATTGCACTGCCAGTGGAGTCAACTACTTATGGAAAAAACCAAAGGCTCCCAAGATCAATTTAACACTACATGGCTACAACGCCATCATAGCAAGACAACAAGCTACAACATATATAAAAAACATGTATGTTCCAACAAAATTAATATGGCACCATAAAAATTAAATTCATTAACTACTACTACTACTAAAAAAAAAAAAAAAAAAAAAAAAAAAAAAAAAAAAAAAAAAAAAAAAAGATGTTCAAAGATCTAAAAACATAAACATTAACAAGTCTTAGACAACATATCCCAACAAGCCTACACATTGGCAACATTGCTTAAACCCAAAATACATTTCGGAACACCAAAATAAACCATATCAATACACCATCCCCTTCAGCTTCTCAATGAATGACAGAAGCTCCTGTGCTCGCTTCTGCTTCTTCATAACATTCACCAAAAGCACTGAGGCTTCGCTCAAATCTTCAGTTTGCAACTTGGTCAGCTCTAAAATACTCTGCACACAAGAATCAAAAGGGTACAAAAGCTCCAACTCTCCAATGACATAATCCCTCTCAGCCACACGAGACCTAATGTCTTGGGATTTTTTCATTAATTCTCCTTCATCCACTATAATCACAGTCACCTCCCTCTGAAATCGAACAACCATCATATCCCTAACAAGACTAGAACCATCAGCAACAGCAAGCTCTTCACAGAAAGGCATTGGTGTTTTCATTTTTTTTTCTGTTTTTTTTTTTTCTAAAATAGATCTTCTTTGCTATGTGTGTGTTTTAAAGACCAGATTTTGGTTAATTTATAATTGCTATAGTGTGATAGTACATCACTTATGAGGCCTTTGATTTGACTGCCAACCTAGAGCCACCAAATGCAATAGAAAGTAATGATGGGTTTGGCTTCCCCATAAATAACCATTAATTAGGCAACATTTCACATACTTGGCCTTTTTTTTAAAACACACTCTCCTAAAAAATCAATTTGCTCTTATTAAAAAAAAATACAGGAAACCAGGAAAAGAAAAGTATATGTATATATATGAAACCAAAAAAAAAAAAAAAAAAAAGGATAAAAACTAGAAACATGATAGTTGCAGAATTTAACCATTGTAGATAGAGAATGAACACTAATATATCTTAAATGCACGTGAGTCAAACCAGTGCAGATCATTTCTTTACTTACAATCCAACTTTGTTGATTGAATGGCACGTCAAACCTGTGATCATTTGTGCAATTTATAGATCATCCTAGATTTGGCATGCCATTCAATCAACAAACCTGGATTGCAGCTGAACAAACAACCTACAGTGGGTTACTTGGTATGTGTCATTATATCTTGACCTGCAAGTATGAATAGATAATGCTGTTTTAATACTTGAAAACTAAAGTCGGCTTTTCATTAATAAAATAAAAATTTGTATCATGTAAATAATGGTTTATACTCACTTTTCATTGCAGGAAGATGGTGGAAAGAAAGGAAATGTGACATTTGCAAGTATATATATTGGATCAACAATCTAGCATAGTGAGTAAATTATCATACATACCATTATCTTATAATTTACAAAATTCACAATAATCAACTATTGATGACGATACAATTGTTTTATCATCACATGTTAATTTTTTTTTACTCATTTTAATTGATTGTATACTCCTTTTTTTTTTGCATTCAGAAACACACTATCCGTGGGACTATGAATATGATTGGATGCTTATCAGTCAAGGCCACTCACATTGGTTCTGAAACTGGACTTTCTCAAATTGTTGAGATAGTTGAGGATGCTCACATTGGAAGAGCTCCTGCACATAAGCTAGCTTATCGTGTACCAAAGTTTTAAGTTACTACGGTCAGTAATATGTCTCTAGAATCTGTTCATACTACTAACCATGGTCGATGAGTGCATTTTCATGCTTCCTTTTGGTGTCTACCTATAACCAACAATCATCAAATTTTGTCATACTTTGTTTTTCCACCCAAGCTTTATTTAAAGGATCGAGTACTTTCTGAATATTAAAACTATGCAATTGGTTTGACTATAAAATTCGGTATTTTGAGCAATAAACTATGATACTCATGGCCAGCTTGAGAATTCTTTTGTTGACTACCTATATTATGTATTACCGAGTACGACATCTCAAATTCGTCTGATCATGCATAAAATCAGCTCATCATGCTACAAATATGTCCATTGTGCAGAGAAACACAGCTACACAGAGGGTTTAGAGGCCGAGATAGAAACAACTAATGTTGATCCGGAAATGCTTAATTTCAGTAATCGTCTACCTTACCAGAGAAAGGTATCTGACTTCCATTCCAAACATTGGAGTATTCGTATTTTTGGCACATGCAATATAGTCATAGTATTTGTGGTTTGTGTTTTTACCTTGCTACTCAACTAAATATGTATGTTCAAAAATGTATGCAACTGCCCAAAGACAACTAGGAACGACATGAGCATGCGTTAAAACTGCATTTTTCAAACAGACCCAAACGCCACTTAAAACGATATGAAAAGGCTGTTTTATTATATCGTCTATTTTTTTGAACCTTTTGCATTTGTGATAATGTGATTGATTTAGGTTTGGGACAATCGGATTATAAGGTTTTATATATAACGGTAATTAGGATCGCCTGTCAAAACTGAATTTCTGTAACTAAAATTCTTTTTAAAGAACATGTAACCACGTTTTGTGGCCTTGCTGTTTTAAATTGATAAGCAACTTAGCCATTGTAAAACCCAATTAATGGGATGATGCATAGGCATGAGGGATTCAGCAAGAAGGTTGGAGGCGGTGATCCAACAACCCAGCGGCTCTATTGTTTGGAACAAAGTGTTCGCAGGTAAAATTTACTCCATTATTTGCTGCTGCAAAATGTTTTGTGTCACCACCATTCATATGTGGTAGCTGTGTGATTGACACTATGTGCATACAATATGTAATTCAGAATCTGTCATAGCACATTGACTGCTCTCAAGCCTCCACTACACAATTTGGATTCACTATTTTTTTTCACTACATAGCACATTGGCTGTTTCTTTTGATGAAATGAGAATCTTTGATTCACTATTTTTTTTCAAGCATGCATTGCACATCTGTGCATATTCCATTATTGAAATCTGATCATACAAAAACACTCAATTGAACCCTGTATCACCTCAAAACTGTATACATTCACTGCTTTAATTCACTATTTTTTTCTTCAATGTTGCACATTGTCTGCGCATATTCCATTCATAAACCAAGCAGTCATCTGAAATTTCATCTATAAAAAGCCTCTCCACCAAACATTCATTCACCAAACAATAATCTGAAACAAACCACACCATGAATTCCAACAAGAAAAAAGGTTTGTCTTTTTCATTTCCATCTTTATATCAGAAGAGCACACCCTGAGCACATAGGCTGAGTTTTTATTTTTTTTATGTGCAGAAATAATCTACATTACAAGCAGTGAATCAAGCTCAGAAGGTCCTGAACTTCCTATGCCATGGGAAGACTACCTTCCAATTGATTACTGTAGCTCAGGCTCTAAAAAATAAGATGCTAGGAGGATTAAAGCTCCAAAACAACTTGCCCGAAAAAATGATGATATCATGGATAAAAATCCAAAACAGATTGCCAAAGAGGCTTTTAATGCCAGGGTCAAGGTTCTTGGCCTTCCCAATACCCATTTTTGTGAAGAGATAGGTATGAAACCATTTGCCAAAGATGGGTCAAAAGGGAAGGGGGAAAAAACTAGGGGTTAGTCATGAATGATGTATGTTGGTGGTTTCTGTATGGCTTAAATGCCCTTCAATAAAACTGTTGTAAGCTTAGGCATGGTGGTGTTGGTAGAAATTTAATCTGTTGTTGCTAAGAAAGATAGGCAAGGTCAATTTCTAGCGCATGATATGCCCTATCCAAGGGACATTTTGTAGTGTCTGCTGCACATCTGCAGTTATGCAGGTGCTTGGTATAATAATTATCATGCTTATAACTTGCTTATTGCACTTTCAATCAGTGGTTGGTGGTATTCGTTGTCGTGGGTGGGGATGGCTTTGAAGAAGATCAGGTTATCTGCATGTTGGCGGGGCAACCCATGATGGTTGCAGCCACGGTGGATGCATCCTTTTTCTTAATATGTTACTTCGGTATCAGTTTAAGGTTACAACTACTGTAAGTGTAACTATTGTTTTCAGACTATCGTTGCAACTATCTTCGGATCAAAATATCGCCGGATAATTTTCCGGATTGTTTGAGTGCACACCAATAAGCCACATATATACAAAAGAAAAGCACAGATTATACATTTACTTTAAATATATTATGTCTGCATCTATCTTTAAGAAAACACACAACGGCAACGCGCGGGCTCTCCACCTCGTTCATAATAAATGTAGGGATGTTCACAAATCGGGTAATACTCACAGGAACCCAAAATTGAAACCGAACCAAATTAAATATTCAGTTTTCAGTTTGAATTTAGTTTTGCCAAAATGAAAACTGAGCTGAACTGAAAATCGAATTCACATAAATTTATGTATTCCTTTATATATTTATGTAGAAAACCATTAAAACTCTTTCTTAGCATAAATATAAAAAATTTTAAGCTTGAAATCTTTTTTGGTGTTAAAAATTTATATAATTAAATAAAGAAAAAATATATATAAATTATGTAATTCAGGTCAACCTGAAAACCGATCCGAATTCAAAATCTATTTTCGATTTGGTTTGATCCAATTTAAAAAGTTCGATTCAGTTTTTGATTTTATCAAAAAAAGAAAACTTTTTAACTGAACTAGCCGAATCGAATAAATCGAATAACCCGATAACCCAACATATGAACACCCTACATAAATGGGCCATATGACAATCGGTATAAAAGTACCTCTTTAAGGTGTTTTGGTCACACATGTATTAAAAAACTGAAGCACCATGTGATGCAAGAACATGTCAAGAAATAAACAACTATAAATATGTCGACTGTATTATGATTAGTTGGTAAATAATGATTACAGAAGGAATGATTTAGACCAAATTACATGATTTTGACCAAACATCCAAATTATACTATAATTTCGAATAATGTTATTTTTCTAAACACATTCTCTTTAGATTTCCTACCGTCTTTGTTAGTATTTCTAACACGATTATTATTAGAATGAAATTTAATAAAACATTTATTATTTTAAAAGATTTGCTAAACAAAATCTTGTAGGTTTTTCTAAGCATTGCAAATTTGCAAAAATAATAATTAATAAAATCATATATTCTAGAGTAAATTACACCGTTCGTCCTTGTGGTTTGCGTTGACCGCAGGAGTTCGTTCTTTGACCAAAAAAATTGCACCGTCCATTCTTAAGTGGCAAACGTTATGCGTCATTAGGCCCTCTCTCTAACGGAGCCCACTAACGGTCGTTAAGTCTTGTTAACCTGAGGGTATAATCGTCATTTCAACACCATAAGGACGAACGGTGCAAGGACGAACGGTGTAGTTTACACTTTTTGTCCGTTTTCTTACTTTTAACTCCGTTTTTTTACGTTTTCGTCCGTTTTCTTATGTTTATTTACGTTTTCGTCCGTTTTCTTACGTTTTCATCCGTTTTTCATCCGTTTTTATACGTTTTTGTCCGTTTTAATACGTTTTCTTACGTTTTACTCTGTTTTTTTTTTTTTTACGTTTTTGTCTTTTTTACGTCTTCATCCATTTTCTTACTTTTTCGTCCATTTTCTTATGTTTTTGTCTGTTTTTCTTACGATTTACTCTGTTTTTTTTACGTTTTCGTCGGTTTTTTTTACATTTTCATTCATTTTCTTACGTTTTCGTCTATTTTTTTTACTTTTTCGTCATTTTTTTTACGTTTTCGTCCGTTTTCTTACTTTTAACTCCGTTTTTTACGTTTTCGTCCGTTTCTTACGTTTATTTACGTTTTCGTCCATTTTTTTTATGTTTTCATCCGTTTTTTACGCTTTACTCCGTTTTTTTACGTTTTCGTCCGTTTTCTTACGTTTTCGTCCGTTTTCTTACGTTTTTATCCGTTTTATTACGTTTTCGTCTATTTTTTTTATGTTTTCGTCCGTTTTCTTACGTTTTCGTAAGTTTTTTTTACGTTTTCGTCCGTTTTCTTACGTTTGAAAACGTAAAAAAACGGAGTTAAAAGTAAGAAAAAGGACGAAAACGTAAGAAAACGAACGAAAACGTAAAAAAACCGATGAAAACGTAAAAAAACCGAGTAAAACGTAAGAAAACAGACGAAAACGTAAGAAAACGGACGAAAACGTAAGAAAACGGACGAAAACGTAAAAAAAACAGACGAAAACGTAAGGAAACGGACGAAAACGTAAAAAAATAGACGAAAACGTAAGAAAATGAATGAAAATGTAAAAAAAACTGACGAAAACATAAAAAAAACATAGTAAACCATAAGAAAAACAGACAAAAACGTAAGAAAATGGATGAAAACATAAAAAAAATACGAAAACGTAAAAAAACAGAGTAAAACGGAAGAAAACGTATTAAAACGGACAAAAACGTATAAAACGGATAAAAAACGGATGAAAACGTAAGAAAACGGACGAAAACGTAAAAAAATAGAGTAAAGCGTAAAAAAACGGATGAAAGCATAAAAAAATGGACGAAAACGTAAGAAAACAGACGAAAACGTAAAAAACGTAAGAAAACGGACGAAAACGTAAAAAAACTGAGTTAAAAGTAAGAAAAAGTAAGAAAACGGATGAAAACGTAAGAAAACGGACGAAAACTTAAGAAAACGGACGAAAACGTAAAAAAATGACAAAAAGTGTAAACTACACCGTTCGTCCTTGCACCGGTCGTCCTTATGGTGTTGAAATGACGATTATACCCTCAGGTTAACAAGACTTAACGACCGTTAGTGGGCTCCGTTAGTGGGAGGGACTATTGGCGCATAACGTTTACCACTTAAGGATGGACGGTGCAACTTTTTTGTCAAAGGACGAACTCCTGCGGTCAACGCAAACCACAAGGACGAACGGTGTAATTTACTCTATACTCTATAATTATATACTTTTAAATCATTTTAAAAGTAGTAAGTGATGTTAACTATGAAATGTTTGGTGTTTATTAGATGTTAGTTATTCAATTATAAAATACTTAAACAAAACCCATAAGGTTGTGTTTCGAACGGGGACAATCCGAAACTAACCTCTATTAGGTTAATTTCGAATGGGTATTAAACTAAAGGATATGAATTTAACTTAATTTATATTAAATTCTTAAATGTTACCATAAAATATGTCGTTGATATGCGGTTAGCTTAAAAGTTTAGTTAAGTACCTTACTTCAACGAGAAAATATTAGCTAGGTATCAATGTGACTTATAGAAAATTCTTCAAAGAAGCCTATATATAAACAAATCAACAAACAAAACTTCGAATAAACACAAATTTACTTATAGATGAATTTCGTGTATAAGATATAAGAGATAAATAGTAAGAGGAAGACTTCCGGTTCATGTGGAGCTAGATAAAAGAGGCATCGATTTGGACTTGGTACTTTGTCCTTGTTGTAACAATGCCCGTGGAAACTTGTGCTCGTTGCTTGGTCACTTGAGATTTAGCGATGAGTGTGTGGGAAAAAAAATATTTAATCGGTGGAAGGTGGGGTGCGTTAATTAGTTCTTTATTGATAATTATTCTCATCAAATAGAGGTGTTAATGTCCCCATCGGTTAACCTCGTGTTTGGCAAGCGGTAATTTGGACTACCGACTATTTCATTAGGAAAGAAAGGAATCGTGTGTTCGGTAAAAAAGTCTCGAGTACTAACAAGATTGTTTAAGATATCCAACTCATAAGCTTTGAATGGATTGTGAGAAGCTCAAACAAATATAAAGAGTTAGAATGACAACAATGGTTATGGAAGCCTATCAAGATTCAGCTAAGTAAATTCTGCTTTAAGTCTGATTCGATATATAGTGGTTGCTACAACATTCTGTGTTGTCAGTTTTAGTTTTTGTTCAGGTTAATAATTGTGTTCAGTGGGTCTGCAGTACAAAATATTATGCACATCCTGGTTTTGTTTGTGTCTGATGAATTACGTACTCTTTTCATCTCAAAATTATTGTCAGAAGACAAAAATCACGAAGTTTAATAAAAGTAAGACCATTATCAATATCAACCATTTAAATATAATATTCTCCCACTAAATTATTTTTTTTAATTTAAAATAAAAAACGGACAATTATTTTGAGACATCTCAAAAAACAAACGTGGAATATAATTAAAACGGAGGGAGTAATTGTGTCAACATCAATCAAGTAGCTAGTGGGGGCAAAGGATGTGGATCGGTTTGTCGGTACATGATCCGAAGTTATGGGATCTTGTACTTGTCTTTTGCCTTTTATTTTTGTTCGGTTGGTAGCGCCTTGTGTCATAGTTGTCAAGATATTGATTCTGATTTTAGGATTTTAGGATTTTACGATTTTACGATACTGTAAAGCAAAAATGATTCGGATCTTACATGGTCTTTGCAAGTTTAAAATTTTATAGGATCTCAATCTTAACTATACGATCTTAAGATCTAATCCGATCCGATTTTACTTTTCTCAGATTACAAACTAAAAAACTACAAATTTATGAGTAGTTTTTTTTGTAGAATTCAAAAAATAACATGTTAATCTTTTTAAACATTTCATAATCATAATTTAGGACAACATTTCTATGAAACATTCATTGTATTTTGTGTTTATAATGTATAATAATTTGTAGATTTGTATGATATTACAAAAACTATTAAGAAATAACATTAGAGTAGGATTTTAAGATCCCAATTCGATCTTACGATCATGATCTTGCAAAGACAAAAACGATTCTGAATAGGATCCTGATCTCGAAAACCTTACCTTGTGGTGTATATTTTCCCTTTGGGTCCTTCCTCTTTAATAGTGTTGTTGAAAAGGTAGGATGCCTTTTATTCTGTAATTTGTTTTTGGTTTGGCTTCTTAATATATGTTGACTTTTAAAAAAAAAAGATAAATAGTAAGGATAATTAAAACATGAGAGAATTGCATATATACCCACTAAAACTTAAAAACTTGCATATTTCCCTAAAATACAAGTTTTCAATGCATGATGTACAATGCAAATTAAGCATGTTTTGGGTATATATGCAAATATGCAAGTTTTAGTGGTTATATATGCAATTGCCCCTTAAAACATTATGTACCTTTTAAATTCAGACAATATAAATGTTTGAATTTGAGGGTTTTTTAAGCATTTATTGTGTTCTTTAGGTTGTTTTGATGTATTTATGAGATAAATTAGCATATAATATGTGCTTCTTGTTAGCCGTTGAAGTTGGAAATATATAGATCAGTTGTTTCTTTAAAACCAATCTAAGAGTGTAATTCAACAATTTGCAACAATATGAATAACAGTTTAGTTAGTATATACCTGAGAGTGATGGATCTGAGATTTATCGAACCTATCGATCAAAACCACAAAATCTCCGTCTTCACCTCGCGATTAACTAAACGTTTATGAATCTCAAATGATCGATCGATCGATGAGATTTTGATTCAAGTTAGGGTTTACCGATCGGCATGATTTTGATTTGATTCGATGTTTTTCGATGGATCTAGTTGATGAATGATTTGAAAATTTAATTTGAAAGTTTTGACCTAATTATAAATTGAAAGTTTTGATCTAATCACAAAATTTACTGTGAAAGAGTTGTTAGGGTGCGTTTAGTTGGAGAAAAAAATCTTTTTTTTTTCTATCTCTAGTTTTGTAAAAATTTAGAAAGGAATTTTATCTCCACAAAACACTTGAAAATATAAAAAATGCGTTTAGTTATGAAAAATAGAGGTTGTGGGTTATAAAGGAAAACAAGGAAAACAGCTAAAATTTGTTTTGTAATTTTCCTTGTTAAGTTAGGAAATAGAGTGTTTTGTGTTTTGCAAAACATTTCGTTGGGTCTAATTTTTGAACGCGGTGTCTGTTTTTCTTGTTTTCCATAAAATATTTTGTGAAAAACAAAAGTATTTCCCCCCAACTAAATATCCTAATAGCTTTTTGTTTTTCTATTTGACATAATTTTTTGATTATTTTTTTATATACAAAAGCAGTAGTTAAAGCGTGAGCATTTCTCAAAATAAAAGTATGTTTCAGTTTTTTACATTTTAAAAGGGTGACAATATGAAGTATTATTTTCCACACATAAAAGTGTTAGAATTTCTTCTACTTCTTCACACTAAAAAGTGTAAACAAAAAATTACTAAACAACATCATAGTTTTAAATGTGAGCTTTTGCTTTCACACTTTTAAGTGTGAAGTTTTTTGTTATATGACACTTATAAGTGTGAATAATTTTTGCACACTTATAAGTGTGAATAGTTCACGGTTTATAAAGCCTGAACAAAAAAGTGTGTACAAATGATAAATTTGTTGTAGTATATGTCTATCAACGAATACGAGTGATGTTGCCGGCTTTTAAGTTATGTAAGGACCTATTTATAATGTCAAAAAGTTTGTGTATACTCTATAAGCTAAAAACATGCATAAATTGTTGATGTAATATCATCCTTTTAACACATCATGTTTTTTTAATATATTTCGTTCAAAAAAAAAGTTTTTTAATATCTAAAAAGGGATGAAGTGCTAAAAAAAGATGCATCATGGCGGATTGGTAGCTTATTATTATTATATTTAGCTGAGCAATGAGTATATGACTGAAACCGTGATTATGAAGTAAAGGTTGCATATGAAACACGCAAAGAAAGATTACAACAGTAATTAGGAAATAGATTAATGTTGTGAGGTGTACTATATACCTTTTGAAGCCTTATCATACTAAAATACTTGCAATAAGTGTCGTTTTGAACTGGTCCTTTAGCTGTCACTACCCACACACTCTCTAGAGTGTTATTTGAAAAAGTTAATTTCATTCCCTAAACTATGTATGCTTACAAAACTAGCTAGTCTTTGGATTTTCTTTCTTTCACTCTTTGTCCAATATCGCAAGAGCAGCATCGTTGTAATTGCGAAAATGCTTACAACAGTGTGTCAGTGTCTATGCTTAACAAAAATAGTCTTTTGATTAACGCGGGTCAAAAGAACTCCATAAATTACAAAATGAATAATTAATCAAATGAATGGGTTAAATGGACAAAGTTTTCTATACCAAAATGCTCATGAGTCAAACAACTTGTGGCGCATCTATATATCATGTGTTTTTCTCTTCATTTTCCATTATATTTTATTTTGCGGAAAGTGATAGATACGTGCATATGTACGTAGTTATATATAGCACTATTTGTTATATAGTTTTATTCTCATTTTGTGATAATATAAAGTTGGACGACTGATGATCACAATACTCATAACTTGGTGGAAAGAGAATGTAACATGGTATCTATTTCTTTCACTTTTGCCATGTACCCATTCATATGTACATGCATGCCAGCAAAGCCCGACATAAGAAAACTCCCACGGACCTTTTTCACTTCTACAAATTTGATTTGTTAAAAAAGAAAATTTATTGCTGACAAGATTTTCACAAGAAGATTAGATATTATGATTGACAAAAGAGTCTATATTTTATTACTTTGATTGCTAAATAGATTTTCGGTATGTCCTCTATCAATATCTTGTTTTGTTTTGTGATGATTGTGATTAAACAATTTAACTAACCTTATAAAAGGAAATGATTTTTATGTAACTTGTGTATAATAATATTCTTAACTATTTAATTGAAACAAACAACAAAATCTAAAAATTCAGATAAAAGGATAGAAGATGACTATAAAAAGTGTTATATTTCGTGATATGACACGTTGCACATAATTTTGTGACACGTGTTACATTTCAGAATATGACACGCTATCAAAATATGCGTATCTAATATTGTGAAACTTTTTAAAAATCCCATCTTATCGAGTCGTATGCTTTCTCAAAGTCCACTTTAAAAATTAAAGATTTCTTCTTCTTCTTAGTACACCATTGTAAAACCTCGTTGAGAATAAACGGACCATCCAGAATCTGTCTCCCAGCAATAAACGCCGATTGAACCTCATCCACAATGTCACCCAAAACTACAACAAGGCGGTTTGCTAAAATTTTCGCAATGATCTTATAAATACTCCCAACTTAGCATCCGGCACCTTCGGAATTAAAGTAATAAAGGAAGAGTTACAACCGTTGGGAATATCACAATAACTGAAGAAATGAGAAACAACCGTATACACATCTTCCTCAATAATCGACCAGAATTGGCGATAAAAACCAAACGTAAACCCATCCGGCCCTGGGGATTTATCCGTCCCACAATCCCACACAGCCGCCTTTATCTCCTCTTTAGACACCATCCGTTCAATATCATTACATTGCTCACTCGAAAGAGTTCTCGGATAACACATATCAATAGTAGCTCTCCGCTCCACTGGTTTCCCGAATCTGGTTTGAAAATGTAGTAAACATTCCCGCTTTACATCCATAGGCTGCTCTTTCCAAACTCCATAAACCATAATTCCCCGAATACTCATTTGATTACGCTTTTTATTGAGCATCCCGTGAAAAAAACTCGAGTTCTCGTCCCCTTCAATGGACTACTTAATTTTAGCCTTTTGAGCCAAATCCATAGCATGCATTTGATCAATATTATGAAGATTATTCAGCACCTCTCCCCGTTTTTGAACAATCTCTTCTGTCCCTGCTCCCTGGTCAATGATCTCATCAACCAGGCGAAGATCCTCCTTCAGCTTCTCGGACAAAACCTTCCTTTCACATCTTTTATCATTAACCCATTTACGAATATTTATTTTGAGGAATTTCAACTTACCCGCCATATTGCGCATCCCATTCAGCGAGTCTACTGGCGCACAATTCCACATATCTGAAACAAAAGACTTGAATCCATCTATCTCAAACCAATGGTGAAAGAATCGAAACGGAATTGGGCCAAAATCAAAAGCCTTCTCACGTAACAAAATAGGTCTGTGATCAGATAAATATCTATCCAATGTTATAGCGCTGATATGAGGATACGTACTAAACAAATTATTCGAAACAAAGAATCTATCCAATTTACTCATTTTAGTCGCAGATCTATGACACCAAGTAAAAGCACTACCACCTAGCGGAATCTCCTCCAAACCCGCGTTAGAAATAAAAGCATTAAAGGCATCCGCACCATGCACATTAAAATTCGACCCAAACCTATCATATTTATATCGAACCTCATTAAAATCGCCCATGATCACCACCTCTCCATGCCACTGATTAACAACGTGTACCAAGTAGTCCCACAACATACGTTTATCTCTCGAGTAATGCGGGGCATACACCACAATAATAAGAAGATCAGTACCATTTTTTATCCAAACACCTCTAGTAATAACAAAATAATCAGATATAGTATAGTTTATTTTTCGAAAAGCATTAGGATCCCACACACATAGAATACCACCCGAATTGCCTACTGAATCACTATGAAGGAACTCGAAGGCCAAATTACCCCAACATCGACGAACGCTAAATATCAATCTTCTCCATCTTAGTTTCCTGAATCGCCAAAAAATTAACCTTATTATTGACACACATCTCCCTCACCCAATCTTATTTGGCCTTTTGGGCAAGGCCTTGAATATTTATGGACAAAAAATTCATCGATGCACCATCGACTCTCCATATGATTCAATGATCTTCGATAAATTGTGTACCACACCCTCCATATTATAACCCATAGTTTGCCCTACCTTTACCACTTCCTCCATAAGACCTAAGAAAGAACCACCCGTACGCGGTGCCTCAGATCTTTTAAAACGTCCGGAATGCATCGACTCTCCATACGATTCACCATATTCCTTTGATTTAGCATTAATCTCCTCCTCCGCATTACAGTTAACAGAATTTTCCCCCATACCACAGTTGTCATTCGTCTCGTTATTAGGTGTAAAACCCGGAGGATATAACGGACTAGAATTCACTTTTTTCACCTTGTCCATCATACCTTTCTTAGTCTTATTCAATAACGGGTATAAATCAAAAGGGTCGTCAGATTTATTCTCCTTCTGCCCACATGGTGCATCAAAAACAGTTTCAGGTATTTCAGTCGCATCACTCTTGTCGCCCCTATTATTCTCGTCATTGTTATCGTTATCTCCTTCCATAAACCCATCAATAGATTGCTCCACCTCATCAGGTTCTTCCAGCAGCTCAGGAACCCATCCAGGAACTTCCTTGGCCCGAATCCAGTAAACTTTCCCATGAAAAATAATCTTAAATGTTTCAAAAATATTAGTGTGACATTTCGTGAACAGACATAGGCGTTTCGAATGGAAACAACGTTCCTCAATGTCATCAACTTCGATCAGATCCCCCCACTTACTGGCAATTCTTCTAAAAGAATTCATAGACCACAATTTCAATGGAACACCTTCCACCTCAACCCACACAATACTCCCGTCGGGATTAATATCCAAAGACGCTTGCCTAATCTCCGAGAACCACGAATTCACCCCCACATTATCCCTAAATGCCTCCTTTAACTTAGTAGAAGAGAATTCAAAAAGAACCCATAATTTACCTAAGTATTTAACCGTCAGGTCCCCAAAGCCTTCATTAAGCAACGCTGTCTTAAGATTCATAATAGAGACTAATTCTTTAACCCTCCCCATCAATGAATTAGACAAATCTTTACTACACACACACTCATCATCTAGGACAATCGCAGGAGAATCCATAAAACCTACCGTGTTACTAGCCTTGATGACATTAACAAACGACTTACCACTTTCCATAGAACCATTGTTCAATCGGGAAGACTTAACAGCACCCCTCGGTTCTACACCAATACTCTTAGCAGGAATCTGTCTCTCTTTCAAAGGCGCCCTTTGAAATCTCGCCAAATTTGCGTGTAACTTAAATCGACCCACCCAAATGGTACATAAATTATTCACCAAACGATTCACATTAAACACGTTTATAAAACGGACAAAACCAAAACGCTTTCCCTCTCTCGTCCTTTTCACAGGAATAAACGAATCGACAACATGACCATATTGTTTACATGTTTGAAACAGATCCTTAGCCTTGAATGAATCTGGAAAATTAGTAATAAAAATCGATGTGGATATCCGATTCACATCATCTTCTTTTGAACTTCGAGAAGCCATCACGATTTGGATTGATGAAATAATATAATTGGTAAAAGAAAAAGGGATTAATTGATTGTAAGAGGATTTGAATTGAAGGGAGATCGAGGAGATTAGATTGAATGGAGATCTGAAATCAGGAAGATGAAATTTCCGTTCATGAAATCGTCGTTCATGAGATCAATCGCCGTTCATAACTTGGAATTAAATCGTCGTTCATAAGATGGGATTTTTTAGATGATGTCTTAAAGAAGTTTGGCTTTGGTAATAAATGGTGTAACTGGATTCAGTGTTGTCTTAAATCGTCTAGGGGTTCCATTTTGGTCAATGGAAGTCCTACGGAGGAGTTCCAATTTTTTAAAGGTTTGAAGTAAGGTGACCCGTTATCTCCATTCCTATTTATCCTTATAATGGAGAGTTTACATCTTTCTTTTCAGCGGGTTATCGATGTTGGGCTCTTTAAGGGTATTCAATTGAATAAGGAGATATGTTTATCCCATTTGTTCTATGCGGATGATGCAGTTTTCGTTGGACAATGGAGTGATGTAAATATTAATATTTTGACGCATGTGCTGGATTGTTTTCATTATGTTTCAGGTCTTAAGATCAATATGAGCAAAAGTAAGACCATGGGGCTGTATGTGGATGACACGATTGTAAACCAAGCGGCATCTAAGCTGGGATGCCTAGTGCTTAATAGTCCTTTTCTTTATCTTGGTACTAAAGTGGGAGGAGCTATGTCGCGTGTTCAAGAATGGAAGGTGATAGTTGATAAAGTAAAAAGTCGACTTTCTAAGTGGAAGCTGAAAACTTTATCTATCGGAGGTCGTCTAACATTGTTGAAGTCTGTATTAGGGTCTATACCTATTTTCCATATGTCAATTTTCAGGGTCCCGTCGAAGGTTCTCCAGGTTTTGGAAGCTATACGTGGACAGTTTTTTAATGGCCATGATGTGGGTAGTAATAAGGCTACGTGGGTGAAGTGGAATAGTGTTCTGACAGATAAAAAACATGGAGGCCTTGGAGTGTCTAGTTTATATGCGTTAAATAGAGGTTTGATGCTGAAGTGGGTATGGAAATTTTTAACTCAGAAAGAATCTCTATGGACGAAGATTATTACTGCTATTCATGGAGTTAACGGTAATCTATTTTCGGAGTGTAAAATGGGAGGTCGTTCATGTTGGCTTTCCATTGTGAATGAAATTCGGGTGTTGCAAATAAAAGGGGTGGATATTTTTGATTTTTTGAAACTTAGATTGGGTAATGGGGACATGATCAAGTTTTGGCTTGATAACTGGTATGAAGGTGGTATCCTTAAAAACATTTTGCCTCGTCTGTATGCGCTGGAGACTGATAAGGAAGTAACTATAAGCTCAAAGCTGAATGATTTGAATCTGGAGTGCTCTTTTTGTCGTGCTGTTAGGGGAGGTATTGAGGAGGAACAACTCAATTTTTTGTCGGAGATTGTAAGGTCTTTTAATCTTGTTCCGATGTATGACAAGTGGGTGTGGAGCTTGGAGAACTCGGGTGAATTTACGGTGGCATCTGCTCGAAAGTTAATTGACGAGGTTCGTCTCCCAAAAATCAGTGATACAACTAGGTGGGTGAAGTGTGTTCCTATTAAAGTTCATATTCTTGCTTGGAAGATCAGGAGTGATGCCCTTCCTACTCGGATTAACATCTCTCGAAGAGGTATTGATATTCAATCCATTTGTTGCCCCATATGTGATCACGGTGCTGAGACTTCGGATCATTTGTTTTTTAAATGTAATATGGTTCGAGAGATAGGCAAAAAGATTGCCCGATGGTGGAACATTATCTTTGAAGAGGTGAACTCGTATGATGAATGGAAAAGGTGGATTGTGTCTTGTCGCATGGATTCTAAGCTCAAACATATGTTCGAGGGTATTTGGTACTCGTTATGGTGGTATGTGTGGAATTATCGTAATAAGCTTCTCTTTGATGATAAGATTCCCACGAAGGCGGTTATTTTTGACAATGTTATATCTAGTTCTTTTTACTGGTGTAAGTCTAGATGTAAAGCATCGTTTGCTTGAAACGATTGGCTCAAAAATTCTTATCTTATTTCTTTGTAATCTAGCTCCTTGCAAGTTTTTTTTTAGGGATTGTGTCATAGAATAACAACGTACTTTTTCAAGTGTCACATTCTGGTACGTGTACTTTTTTTAAGTTGTAGAATAGCAATGTACTTTCCATAAGTGTCCCGTTCTAGTACGTGTACTTTTTTAAATCGTAAAATAGCAATGTACTTTCCATAAGTATTCCAATTTAGTACGTGGGATGACGTACCAAATTGGAACACTTATGGAAGTATGACGTACCAAATTGGAACACTTATAGAAAGTACATTGTTATTCTACAACTTAAAAAAAGTACACGTACTAGACGAGACACTTATGGAAAGTACATTGTTATTCTACATCTTAAAAAAAGTACACGTACCAGAATAGAACACTTGAAAAAATACGTTGTTATTCTACGACTGAATCCCCTTTTTTTAATATAATTTGCCGTTAAAAAAAATATTGTGAAAAATTTAACAGGTAACACGTTTTTTTAGTTCTGAAATTCCGATGAAATATATATTACTGTAGTACATTACTATTTGGGTTAATACAAAAAAAAAATCATTGTGCTTTGTGTTTTTAACTTTTTGTTCAATTAACTCATTGTACCATTTTTATTGTTTTTTGATTCACTTTACTACCAAAATTTGTTAATAAAGTCATTGCAGTGTCGAAGTTTTCTAACCAAGTCATTTTATCTACTTTTTGTTCACTGATCACGTATGACCCCCTGGCACCAGTACGGGCCAGCCGCGGACTTAGCACTAATATGTAATACTCCCGGCGCCCATATAATTCGGACGCGGACCAAACACATACCCCGGCAATGGCCACCAAGCCATTCCGCGGATAGTAGACGCGCCCGAACAAGAACACAACCGCGCCCCACGTAAAGGGAAAGGAATCTTCCCTAGGTCGGACGTACTGCAACCTGCAGTCCACAAAAAGGGAAAGCGGGACAACTCCCGCCCAAAAACATCACCATCACAACAAGCAGACAAGCTCTGCAGCTGACTTACGTCACAAACTGTCGCTCTCAAGACCCGTGACCTTGAGAACACGACGGAAAGGTCAACCATATAAATAGAGGTCTCACCCCTATTCAAACGGTAACATACACACACTATCTCTCTCTAGAATTCATTTCATCTCTCTAAAACAACCACTTACTCTCACGCCGGAGGTTGACCGCGGAACCCCGTTCAGCGGTGAGACTAACGGTGTTGGTTTTCTTAGCAGCTAGCAATCGAAGATTTCACTTAATACAAGATCTATTCTCCGAAGAGTTAGCTTAAACTAATCCTCGTAGGAGAAGCGCCCAGATTTGTATTAACAAGTTGGCGCCATCCGTGGGACCAGTAACACAACTGCGTCTCCCTTTAAAAAAAACACTAATGAGCAATCTGGCAGAAAACCCTTCCCCGTCCCCTGAGCCGTCCACGGTCAGAAACACGGGGGGGAACGAGACAGTGCAAAATGCAGAGAAACACCACCCTAATGCCGCGACAGACGCGTCAATAAGGGAGTTCTGCGAAAAGCACTACCATCAAATCTTGCCCTTTATGGCAGAAAAGGTCCATCAGGAAAAACTGGACCGGGTTAAAACCCGTCTAGATTTCGACGATGAAACTAGAAATGAGAGATCTCGAGAACACGCTCGGAATACTCGGTCAGAGCAGGAAAGAAAACGGGCACCTAAAAGGAGGCGCGAGGCCAGCCCCAGTGTTAGGTCAGACCCTTCGGAGTACTCCAAGTCGAGGAGTGTTTTCTCGAGACTCAACAGTCGAGATAATGGGTGTTCTAGAGAAAAGAGCCAGCGGGAAACCAAAAGGCCACGACCAGATGTCTTCTCGAGACTAGAAAAGGAACGTCCACACGTATCCACAAGACTCGGTGACCGAAAACCGAGTGTTTTCTCCAGACTCCAGTCAAAAGTTACCCCCAGTAGGCAATACAGAAGAGAAACTGAGAAGCAAAGACACCAGCGAAGCCGGAGTGTTACCCGCGGCAGTACTTCCCACTCGAAGTCGGGCGGAGGAGAAACATATCACTCATGCCGCAGTAGAACAAAGGAAGTATCCACCCCGGAAAGTGGGGAAAGCACCGGAGGGCACCGGAGGTCCACCCCGAAAAGCAAGAAACGGGACGATGACGACCTCTATTCCCCGTATGACGTGGCTGACACAGACCCCTTCACCCGTCGCATACGGAATTTTGAGTTCCCGGACAGAACAAGAATGCCAGCTCACATCAAAACATACGATGGGACAGGAGATCCGGAGGATCATTTGAATATCTTCCAGACCGCGGCAAAAGTGGAAAGATGGGCCATGCCCACATGGTGCCACATGTTTAACTCCACCCTCGTTGGGCACGCCCGCGGCTGGTTCGATGAGCTAAGTCCGGAAAGCATCGACAGTTTTGAGGAATTGAGGTCACGCTTTCTCTCGTACTTCCTACAGCAGAAGAAGTATACGAAAGACCCTGTTGAATTGCACCATATAAAGCAGCGAGAAGGGGAGTCCACGGAGGCATTCGTGGAACGCTTCAAGACGGAGAGCATGTATGTGAAGGGAGCCCCAGAGTGCATGAGAGTGTCTGGCTTCATGCACGGGATAACAAACCCGGAACTACTCAAAAGGCTCAATGACAACATCCCCCAGTCGCAGGATGAAATGTGGAAGGTTGTGAAGGCATTCCTCAGAGGTGAGGTGGCCGCAGCCAAACAGTCAAAGAAGAAACACCCCCAGTGGAGGAACCAGGACCAAGGACAGAAAAGCATCCAGATCTCCGAACGGAAAGGAGAGTTTAGGAACCGCTCAAGGCCGGAGAGGAAGAGAGGGGACAGGTTCACACCCCTCACAAAGACACCGAAAGAAATCCTGGCCATGGATACGGTCAAATTCACAGCCCCTCCACCAATGTCCAGCCCGGCCGAATCCAGAAATAAAGACAAATACTGTGATTTTCACAGGGAAAAGGGGCACAACACGGACGAATGCTATCAGTTGAAGAAACAGATAGAGGAGGCAGTCAGGTCCGGACAGCTCGCACACTTGGTCAAAGAGATCAAGAATGGAGCGCAAAAGAATGGTGGCCCCAAGGGAGGAAAGAAAGAGACCGCAGCCAAAGACAAAGCCCATGCCATATACATGGTCAACACTTGGCAGCGTTCGGTCAAACCCAAGCTGGGTCCAGAAGGAGTCTTGAGCATGGAAATATCTTTTCCTCCCATATCCGGGGATGACTGGGATGATCATCCGCTGGTGATCAAGGCGGATGTGGAAGGATGCACAATCCACAGGATGTACGTGGACAATGGAAGCGCCTCAGAAGTTCTGTACAAACATTGCTTCAACAAGCTAAGCCCAGATATCCGCAAAAGACTAATTCCTGCCACGTCGCCACTGTTGGGTTTTAGTGGAGAACTCTCATGGCCATTAGGACAGATCCTCCCGGAAGTTACGTTGGGAGACGAGGAGAACTCAGCCAGTGCTTGGATGAATTTCATGGTTGTGCGATCTCCGTCCCCCTACAACGGAATAATTGGACGTCCGGGGATTAGGCTGTTAAGGATAGTGCCATCCACGCCGCACGGGATGCTAAAATTTCCTACCCGTGGCGGAGTTGTGACCCTGCACAGTGACAAGGTGGTCCCGGTTGAATGCAGAATGATCGTAGAACCAGAGCCCGACCATACAACTACAGAAGTGAAAGAAGGAGTCGTGGTGGCAATCAACCCAAAGTTCCCCGACCAAACGGTCGCAATAGGGGGCGGGTTAAGCGAAAAAGGAAAGAAGAGCCTCTGCGACCTGCTAAAGAACAACTTGGATATCTTTGCCTGGGAACCTTCTGACATGACCGGAGTCCCGCGGACAATCGCGGAACATAAACTGAATGTCCGGGACGGTTATAGCCCGGTACGACAGAAGAAGAGAGGACAGGCCCCAGAAAGAAACAAAGCAATCAACGAGGATGTCACCAAGCTAGTGGCAGCGGGGATCATGAAGGAAGTACACTACCATGATTGGTTGTCTAACCCCGTACTCGTCAAAAAGAGTGACGGGAGCTGGAGAATGTGTGTGGACTTCAAGGATTTAAACAAAGCCTGCCCAAAATATTGCTACCCCTTGCCAGAAATTGACTGGAAGGTCGAATCCCTTTGCGGATACCCGTTCAAATGCTTTCTTGACGCGTACAAAGGGTATCACCAGATACAGATGGCGGCCGGGGATGAAGAGAAGACAGCGTTTCACACAAACCAAGGCATCTTCTGCTACACAAAAATGCCCTTCGGTCTGAAAAACGCCGGTGCCACATACCAAAGACTTGTGGACAGGGCGTTCGAGAAGCAAATTGGAAGAAACTTGGAAGTGTACGTTGACGATTTAGTCATCAAAAGTCATTCGAGGGAAGAGGTACTCAGGGACATAAACGAAACATTCAAGACCCTAAGGAACATCAATATGAAGCTTAACCCCAAGAAGTGCACATTTGGGGCTGAACAGGGAATGTTTCTAGGTCATGTGGTGAGCAAAGAGGGCATCCGAGCCTGCCCAGACAAGTCTGCGGCTGTAGCTACCCTCAGATCCCCGACGACCAAAAAGGAAGTGCAGTCTCTGAATGGAAAACTAGCCAGCCTCAGTCGTTTCATGTCCAAGTCAGCGGAGAGGTCCCTCCCGTTCTTCAGGACATTGAAGAAGTGCATCAAAAAGAGCGACTTTTATTGGACAACAGAGGCGGAGCAAGCATTCAAAGAAATAAAGCAGCACATTGCTAACCTACCAATGGTCATAGCTCCACAGCCAAAGGAAGAATTGATTATGTACCTGGCCGCGTCCCAAGAAGCTGTAAGCGCGGTCTTGTTAGCACAAAGGGAATCAAGGCAACAGCCAGTGTATTTCGTCAGCCGCGCCCTAAAAGGCCCGGAGATGAATTATACTCCAATTGAGAAGCTCGTCCTGGCGCTGGTGTATGCAACTCGCAGGTTGCGGCGGTACTTCCAAGCACATCCGGTTGCGGTAATCACGGACCAACCATTAAAGCAGGTCTTGACCAAGACGGAAAAAAGTGGAAGAATGGCCGGATGGGCAATAGAGCTAGACGAGCATGACATCACCTTCAGACCCCGGACGGCCATAAAGGGACAGATTCTGGCGGACATCATTGCTGAGATCCCAGATGAAGAAACTCCTGACAAGAAAACAGACCAGCAACAATACTCGGAGCCATGGAGCCTATTCACGGACGGGTCCTCGTGCATAGAAGGGTCCGGAGCAGGCTTAATCCTGACAAGCCCGGAAGGGCAGGAGTTCACCTACGCCCTCCGTTTCGAGTTCGAGGCATCCAACAACGAAGCCGAGTACGAGGCACTAATCGCAAGACTAAGGATTGCTGAACAAATGCAGGTCAAAGACTTATCAGCAAATGTTGACTCCCGTCTCGTGGCGAACCAGATAAACGGAGCATACGAAGCGAAGGAGGAAAGCATGGTGCGTTACTTGGCGAAGGCCAAAACACTGATTGCAGGGTTCCGGACGTTCTCCATCAGACAGGTTCCCCGGAGTCAAAACAAACAGGCTGACGCGCTAAGCAAAATGGCATCCACCAGCTTTGTTCACCTGACAAAACAGGTCCTCATGGAAGTCTTGAAAGAAAAATCCATTGAAGAAAAGGAGGTACTGGCAATTGTGGAAGAGGACGGGGATACGTGGATGACGCCCTTGATCGAGTACCTACGGGACGAAATACTATCAGCGGACGACAACAAGGCAAGGAAGCTGCGGATCAAAGCAAGGCAATACGCGTTGAAAGACGGAATCTTGTTCCAGAAATCTTTTCTAGAACCTTGGCTCCGATGTGTAGGCCCCACCCAAGCCAACTACGTGCTGCGAGAAATCCACGAAGGATCGTGTAGCATGCACTCCGGCCCAAGGGCGGTGGTCGCCAAAGCAATTAGATCCGGATACTATTGGCCGACAATGCACAGGGATGCACGCGAGCTAATTCAGAAATGCGAAGATTGCCAAGTCCACCGTCCGGTACCCAAGAATCCGCAACAAAATTTGACCCCAATCACTTCCCCATGGCCTTTTTACAAGTGGGGTATCGACATCTGCGGACCTTTCCCAGAAGGTCCCGGCAAGGTTAAATTCATGATTGTCGCGATAGACTACTTCACTAAATGGATCGAAGCCAAACCCTTAGCCTCCATCACAGGAAGGCAAGTGAAGAAGTTTGTTTGGGATAACATAGTCTGCCACTTCGGCTTGCCGGGAGAGATAGTGTCGGACAACGGAAAGCAGTTCCGCGACAATCCATTCAAAGATTGGTGCCAGAAGCTCAACATTAAACAACGGTTTAAGTCGGTGAAACATCCGCAGGCAAATGGGTTGGTTGAGAGCGCGAACAAAAGCTTGGGGGATGGCATCAAATCAAGATTGGAAAAAGGAAGCAAGGACTGGGTGGAGGAAGTGCCGCATGTGCTCTGGGCACATAGAACCATGATCAAAACGAGCAACGGGGAAACTCCATTTTCTCTTACGTACGGCACCGAAGCAGTTATCCCGGTCGAAATTGGAATGCCAAGCCTTCGGTGCACAGCTGTACACCAAATCTCCAACGACCAGCAGCTTCATTTAAACCTGGACATCCTGGAAGAGAAAAGGGAAGCCGCGGCCATTGAAGAGGCACGTAGCAAAGCAAGAATGGAGGGGTACTACAACTCCAAGGTACGAAGCACGGCATTTAGACCCGGAGAATTTGTCTACCGGAGCAATGAAGCCAGCAGAGCGGAAGATACTGGAAAACTTGGTCCCAAGTGGGAGGGGCCGTATGAAGTGATCGAAGCAATAGGGAATGGAACATACAAGCTCAGAGCCGCGGATGGGGAGACACTCCCGAGGACATGGAACATCCGCAACTTGAAGAAATGTTACATCTAAGCGTAAGTAGGTTTTCCCCGTCTTTTGTAAGTTGATTACGGACCAGGTCCGGACAACAGGGGAATTTTAACTTTTCATATCTCTATTGTAATGTTTTCTAAGTAATGAAATGTAGATGCCTGGCCCGCTCTACAAATTTTCCAAAATACATATGCAATCATTTTCTTTTTAAAAGTTAAACCTTGTGCATAATTCTCACAACCGCGACAGACAGTGTCGCACATACAGGACGAGCAACCTCAAAATTGACTCAGGCATGTAAGTGGTATTGCAAACCCATTGTCCATTGTTTGATACCCCCGGACTCCCAAAGTGCGGCCAAGGGTACAACTCAAAGCCCGGAACAACTAAGTCCGGCAACTAAAAAAAAAGAGAGAGAGAAAGTGCACAGATCAACCAACACATTTCATTAAGTGCACAACTTTTTACAAGTAAACAGGGGCATACCCCCGGATTACAAAAATGGCGTCGCAGCAATCACGACCCTAACGGAAATAGTTAAAGCTTCACAATAGATGGCAAGGGCGGCATAGTCTAAATGCCGCCCACAAAAGACTACCTCAAGCATTCTTGGAACCATCAAGCACACTCGTATCGAACATGTCATCATGAGCTGACTGTTCTTCTTCCTCCTTCTCATCTTCCCCAGTCGGACCACAGATGGCAGCAGAAGGGGTCGGGCCAAAGGGGGCAATCACCATATAGGGTTCCCCAGTCGAAGTGATTTGGTGTTCAACCTCGGAAACGATCAACTCAGGGTTCCACACATCGAATTTCTTACCATAGGCCCGATGTTTTTTCTCCTTGTACGCGGCAATAGCGCGCGGGCGCCTAGTAAGGGTTTGGAGCAGAGAATTGGGAAGGAGAACCTCTTCCGCCACTGGAGCATTAAAAACAAACTCCCCTGATCCGCTAGGTCGGTCCTCTTGTAGCACAAGCTGGGACATAAGGAATTCTAGGGACGAATCCTTGCAAGCTTCTAAGGAATCAAGAAGGGGGAAGGGAACATCGCTAAGGCGGATGACAGCCTCGCGATAAACCTCCTTGGCCCGCGGATTGTATGCTTTGATCTGCTCCAGCGTTCGCCCCTTAGAACCATGGACAATCCCAGCTTCCAAACCTTGTCTTAGCCCTTCAGCGATGGCTTTGCTAATACAGTCCCCTAACCGCGTCTGAAGCTCATCCGACTGTTTGAATGCCATCCAAGCCCGGCGAAAACCATGACCGATCACCCACCTCTTACCCTCAATAGCCATCAAAGTACTCGGAAAAAGTTCCTCATCAAAATCTTGGTTGAGCTCTGCCAACCTCTGATCCAGCTGCGCGAGTTGACCATCATACTCGCCGCGGACCCTCTCCTCGCACTCCTTCAATTTTTCCTCTAGTAACCTAGTGGCCATAACCTGCTCTTTCAGCTCGTCACAGACAGAAGTAAGACCGGTAACCTTCCCCTTCAACTCAGCATTTTCCACGGTCAAACTAACGAGCTGTTCATCCTTGGGCGCAATCATACCTTCCAATTGTGCCACGCGCTCTCGCAACTTCCTCACCTCCTCCGACTTAGACTCTAGTAGGCCAACACGCTCACGGAGAGTCCTAGCTTCCGCAACATCCGATTCCAACGCTTGAACCTTCCCCTTAAGAGCCTCTATCTTTTTCTCCTTTCTTTCAAGTCTCCTGTTCAACCTGTTAGTTTGATTGAGCTCAAACTGCAGCCGCAGACGCACCTCGGAAGACATACACGCTTGCTGAACAGTCATCATGTTGTACTGCTCGAGCAAGTCCGTGTGAGGCATGTTGCGCAAGGTAGATAGATATCCGGGAGTGGCAAGATTGTCTAGCATGCTCTGACAAACCCAAGGGTCATCCATTCGAAACTCGTTGGTAGGCAACCACTTCGGGACATAAATATTCTTTGCCTCCGCCGTGTCCACGGACAAAGACTCGTAGAAGTCATCATCGGAGGCCGCGGGTCGGTGACCAGAAGGATCTTGCAGGGGAGACTCAGCCCTGAACGAGCTCTCCTGTTGCACAAAGGGCGGTTCAGAAGGCCCGGACATATCCACCTCCAAGTTTTCCTGATGGGCCGTGGTGGATGTTTTTGAAGCAGAATCCGGATTGACCTGAAGATCCGGAGTAGCATCGGAGGACAGATGGGTTACCTCCTGCGGATGGGGACCAGAGTTGGACTCATCGCGAAGTTCAAAAGCGGACCCCGCAGTCTTATCCCCTGCATAACAACACTTAAGTTATCTTTTCAAAAAAAAAACACAAGTAAAGTTAATACAACGAAGATGCCATACCAGCGGTAGACCCGGCGTCCTTCGCCGGCTCAGACGTGAGTCTCTTCTTCTCCGGCTGTTTGGTAGGAACATTGAGCCGGACTCTTTTCTTCCCAGTCGCTTTCTCTGCCTTGGCCGCTTGTACTTTGTCCACAGTAGTCTCGTGGACTAAGGTAATGAGATTCTTCGAAGGCTCAATAACTCGATTAGCGGTCTCATCAAGCAGCGTTTTCTCACCTTCCTGAAGAGTTCTTTCCCCAGATATCACCTCAAAGGGATCCTGTTGGTTAATAAAAGCGAAGAGAGACATATCTGCAAGCAAAAATGCACAAATTAGTAACAAGACATAAGGGAAAGCAACAAGACGCGACAAACCCTAAAAAAAAGTTTACCCACCCTCATTATCCGAAGACCTAAAAGTAGGTCGTGCTGTGGAATCATCCCAAGCACGGCTAAGTCCAACTGTGCAAAGAAAAGGCTCCAACAACTTTTTAAAAGGAGCGTGCATCGTGTCAAGACGATGCAGTAACTCAAAGTCAATACCGTCGTCAGTCGGAGGTGGATCACGGTCAACAGAAACTTTCTCGTTCCACGAGATTGCTAATGGAAAAACAGTTGCGTCAACCCAGAAAAAGAACTCCTTCCAGTTCTTCACGGAATCCAAGGGAGCGGTGTAACACACTGGAACAATCAAGGACTTAGGACCCTTACGCTTCTCTAGCGTCATCCAACCATCCTTCATCCCCGAATAATAAAATTTCCTAAATAAGGGCACGGTGGGTGTTCCACCGTGAGCGCGGCAAAGGATCTCAAAATGACTAATCCTAGCGGTGGCTAACACAGACAACTGGGACAAATGGATCTGAAAATACTCCAAAACCCTACACAAAAATGCGGAAAGGGGTATCCTAAAGTTGCAAAACTCAAAGAATCTAGTGTATACTCCTATTTTACCCGACGGAGCATCCTTAATAGTAGCTTCAGGACTAGGAAGAAGGGGGTGCACGGTAGGAGGAATATGATATTTCGAGCAAAACTCGCTAAGGTCCTTCTGTGACAACTTACAGGTGAAATCGCTTAAAAGTTTTTTAGCCATGATACTATAAGGAAGGAAGAAAACCTAACCTGGCAAAGGCTGGACGCACACACAAATCTTAGTGGAGGATTTTCTTTTTTACTTGCGAAGAGGAAGTGGCAACAGTAACCAATAAAGTAAAAAAGAGAGGTATTTATACCCCCAAAAGTAAAACTGACGGGTCAATCGAACGACCAACAACACGCCACGTCGCCGGCCCATAACTAACGGCCCAGATCGGCCCAGATCAACGAACAAGATGGAAGCAGACGAAACGTCCTATCAGTCAGAGAATACGCGGCTGAGGGCGGTTCGCGAATCCCAATGGACAGCTGTAACGCACACCCTTGCCACGTGTGGAAACACAACCAGCAATGGTTAGGTCTTCCTACGATACAACCAACCGCGGTTACACGAGAAAACTTAGTCTAGCAATGCTTGCAATGAGACTAACAAGCACAACTAGACTGGGGGGACTTGATCACGTATGACCCCCTGGCACCAGTACGGGCCAGCCGCGGACTTAGCACTAATATGTAATACTCCCGGCGCCCATATAATTCGGACGCGGACCAAACACATACCCCGGCAATGGCCACCAAGCCATTCCGCGGATAGTAGACGCGCCCGAACAAGAACACAACCGCGCCCCACGTAAAGGGAAAGGAATCTTCCCTAGGTCGGACGTACTGCAACCTGCAGTCCACAAAAAGGGAAAGCGGGACAACTCCCGCCCAAAAACATCACCATCACAACAAGCAGACAAACTCTGCAGCTGACTTACGTCACAAACTGTCGCTCTCAAGACCCGTGACCTTGAGAACACGACGGAAAGGTCAACCATATAAATAGAGGTCTCACCCCTATTCAAACGGTAACATACACACACTCTCTCTCTCTAGAATTCATTTCATCTCTCTAAAACAACCACTTACTCTCACGCCGGAGGTTGACCGCGGAACCCCGTTCCGCGGTGAGACTAACGGTGTTGGTTTTCTTAGCAGCTAGCAATCGAAGATTTCACTTAATACAAGATCTATTCTCCGAAGAGTTAGCTTAAACTAATCCTCGTAGGAGAAGCGCCCAGATTTGTATTAACATTCACTTATATAGGTCATTGAGCTATTTTTATGGTTTTATCAATTCGGTAATCGAGTAGATAATATCAACCGGTTAATCTTTTACAATTGTATAAATCGCGTGTCACGTTATCCAACACGTCACTTCTAACTATTTTTGTATATTAATTTTTAACATATCTTTCTTTGTAAAAGCTTTCTTCTTTAAATCTTATTCAAAGACTTTTGTGTGATTGAAAATAAAAAGAGATAATTATTTTAGAACATCAAAAAAAAAAAATATATATATATGACAATAATTTCAAGACGGAAATAGTATATAGTATGACTACTTCTTCTAACTTTAACCTTTAGCATGAGTATTTGTCAATTCCAATAGTATAATGATGTTAATGACGTTTTCCATAGTACAATGTACTAAAAAGTTATAAAGATAATAGTAACTAGAGCATAAATGAAACTTGAGTAAATTTATTGAAAGCACTAAATGCTATATTAATAAATTTGAGAGGATCAAAATTATACTCCGTTCTCTTTTAAGCATAAATGAAACTTGGGTAAATTTATAAAATTATTAAATTGACTTAATAAACTCTGGTATTTTTTTTTAATTTTTAAGCAAATATAAGTAAAACCGGTACGATCTCTGCTAAAAGTCTGTCCATCAACTAGCGTGAACAACCAATGCCTAATTTGTCTATTTACCGTTGCTACTACCCAAAAAGAAATTTTAGAGACAAAATAATATAAAAAGAAGCTAATCAATCAAGTTTAATAAGTTAATTTAATAATTTCACTAATTATTCTAGAACACAATAATTTTAGAGGGTCAACTCAACTCAATGATGTGATCTGTGAATTAAAAAAGTAAATTTAGGTTGTGTTTGTGAAGAGGCTTTTAAAGGCTTACGGAGACTTAGGCCTTAGGGTATATTTGACGAAATGGCCTGGGGCTGGGGCTGGGGCTGAAGCTAGGGTTGGGGCTAGGGTTGAAGCTGAGGCTTATATTGTAAGCCGAACTTGAATTTTGTGTTTTTAAAACTTGTTTGGCAAATTAGCTTAGACTTGAGCTTATTATTGCTAAATTACTAAAAAGAACATAATTAAATAAACTTATAGTATATGTTTTATATTTTTGTAGGTAAATAAGTAACTAATAGTCTAAGGGGCTGTTTAGTTTTTCAGATGTTTATAAATAATGTGGGTCCCTTTCTTTTAGTTCGTCTGAGTGGGGAAGTTCAATATATATTCCCTCTTGTGAGTAAGAGGATTTAAGGGATAATGGTGGGCCTAAAATTAAAAAGAAATAATATTATATTGTGTTATATGGATTCAGATGTTGTAAGAAAAAAAAAACGGGGCCTAAGTCTCGGTCTATTATTTTAGGCCCTTTTATTGGGCTAGGGCTTATAATTTTAAAAGCTTCCATAAGCTTCGACACCAAACGACGCCAAACTAGAATTATTATACAAGCATGCTTATTTTAAAATTTTAAGCCCCGTAAGCCCCAATAAGCCCTCTCTCAAACACACAATTAAACTTTTAAAATAAGTCGGCTTATAAAATAAGTCTTGTTTGTCATACGGGCTTATGAAGGCTTATATAAACCATAAGCCTCTACAAGCCCAAGCATATTGAAATAGGCTTATGAGGGCTTATGGGTGTTTATATGTTGTTAAATTAATTAAAGACTCTTAAAAAATATAATCGATTATTATGCAAAAGCTGAAAATATATCTGAACTTAATTTGATGTATTTTTATACGATTTTACATTAATAAATTTCAGCTCAAACTAGTTAGCCAAACAACTTTATAAAAATATAAACTCCATCTTTCGACTTATAATATAAGCCTTAGCCCCTGCTTTAGCTCTTACCTAAGCTCGAACCTCAGCCCATTCCAGCAAATATACCCTGTCTTTCCATTTCAGGTTATTAGGTAAAACAAATTTTTGACTCCAGATGAACACATTGTAACTGTGATATCTAAGTGATTGTTTTGACTCTTTTTAATTTTTTATAATCATCTCAAGATTATATATAGCGAGGTTAAAATCATAGACTTTTTGTTGAGAATCAAAATACTGACCACTTAGGTCACCCCCAATGTCATAGTTGATTTTGGCTTTTTAGATGTAAACATTAATACTCCCTCCGTCTCAATATAATTGTCCACATTTCTTTTTTTGGATGTCTCAAAATTATTGTCCACTTTCCTTTTATAGTAAAAGAAAGAGAATTTAGTGGAGGAATATTCCTTTTGAATGGTTGAAAATTAAAGTGGACCCACTTTTATTAAATTGTGTGAATCTTGTTTAGTGACAATAATTTTGAGACGGAGGGAGTATTGTTGATAGGGGAGGGCAAAGATGAATAAAGGTATGACAAATATAACAAATTACTAACAAATTAAAGTAATTAAAAGTTCTTATTCTTTTGTGGAAGTTCTAGTTAAGAATTTTATACACTACATTTAGAATATGGGTTTTTCTAACTTGTGCCCTAGGGGCACAAGTTAAGCACACTATAAGTACATTGGGGCCTACGAAAAAGTACACAGGAATCCACGTAAAAGTACAGACAAGTATACTTTTATATGGGTCCTGGTGTACTTTTTGTGTACTTTTATCATGCTTAACTTGTGCCCCTAGGGCACAAGTTAGAAAAACCCTTAGAATATATGTCTATCAACGAATACAAGTGATGTTGAAGGCATTTAAGGACCTATTTATAATGTCAAAAAGTTTATGTTGATCCCAGTTGAGCAAACGATCTAATATAGAAACTGACTTAGAATAAAAGCTTATTAAGTATTACGCGGAATTTAACACTTAATCTTAAGAAGAAGAACAGTAAACATTCAACACCTCAATATTATTTATTAATACGAATACTCTTACAGTATTAGGGTTTCGCAACCTTGAAGTGTATCGACCTTAGATATAAAACATACATATATCTAATCTAACCTAGGACCTCCTTTTATAGGCTAAGGAGTCCTTTACATTATACAATACGTAACCTACAAGATAAATATCTTTTCCATATTTATCTAATACAAAATACTAAACCGACTATACAAGACTAGCAGTGGTTACATATCAATATCAGTGGTTACACTATACTACTAGCCGCGGTTTGTCATCATCCGTGGTTATATCAATTCTGTCCGTGGTTATATCAATTCTGTCCGTGGTTCCAGCACTTAGAGTAATTCTTGATCCAAGGAACCTAAAACCCAACAATCCTCCCCTAAACTTGAGACATTCCAACAGAATTCTCAAGTTTCCTTTAAGCTCAAAACATCTGGATTGGAGGATGTAGCCAAACACTTACCAGATTTAAGAATATTCTCATACTTCAGCAACAAATGGTAAGCTTGACCATCATAGGGTAACAACATCTTGATAATACCAGGCTTCAACATCTGAGCAATAACTGCTGGATACTTATTCAGTTGAGGATAGTCACCTTCTACTAGCATATGAATAACTTCTCCAGAAACAGTTAAAACATGAACTCCACAAGTTTGATATAAAAACCATCTAGTAACCTGACCATTGTAGAGTCCTTTCCATTCAGGTTCATCATGAGTAGGTTCAAATAAAATCTTCAAATGATGATAAACCAGTCTCTCATGATAATCATTTGGATGTACTTCACCAAACTTATTCTTGTAAAGTATCCAAAGATTCATCAAATCATCTCTATCAAAATACTGAAGCATCTGTGAAAATTTATTATACTCATAAACTTCATTGTTGAGTCTTTGAATTTTCCAAACTCCTTCACTTCCATTAAGCTCAAACTCATAAGAAATAATTTGATTACCATCTGCAACTACTTTCAGTCTTTTAGAATCAGATGTCTCCTGAACCTCAGATTTTCTCTTTCTTTTACTTTGAATCCATTCATCATCCTTTTTAATCCACTCTTCTTCCTTTTTAGAATTCATTGGACAGTAATCATCATTATTAATCCTCATACATCTCTCATAAATCTCATAAATTCTTTCAAATGAACACCTATTAAGATTATCAGGAACATGTATGCCTGAATTCTTAATAATCTTCATCAATACATTCCTCATCTGTGCAATTGAAGGGGGTTTCTTTCTTATAACTTGCTTCTTTTCTTTACCAACCTTCCTTGCCCATTCACCCAAAAAGTCTAGCTTTTTCATCATCATCCAACAAAGCCCATTCTTGTGCAGTATACTCATCATTAATTAACTTAGAAGCTTGAAGATAATTTTGTGATTCATACCATGTAGCTAACCATCTCTGACTAGCTTCTTCTTCATCTTGCTTCCTTTTCTCTAAAGTTGCTTGTTCATCAGCTATAATACTTTTTGCATACTTTGCATCATAAGCTTCTTGTTCTGCTTTATTTTTAAACTTCAGCTCTGGTACTGCAACCCCTTTACCTTTTCCAATATCAGATTGAACCACTTTCTTCTTCAAAGGTTCACCAATAACTAAACTTTTTCTTTTGGATTTAGTTGCAGTAATGGATGTAGGGATAGATGAGGTTTTGATTAAATTTATCAATGTACTTGCAACTTCTTTCTCAACTTCTTTAGTTTTTGGTGGTGATACAGAGAGAGTTATGACAACAGTGGAAGTGGTTATGATAGCAGTGGGTATGATAGTAGTGGGTATAATTGCCATGTCTGAAACTGCAGCAGTGGTTACAAGAGTACTAACCGTGGTTTCAGACATACCATCAGTGTTTGTGTCCTGCACTACATCTTCAACAACATTCTTCACATTTTCAAGAACTGCCTCATTCCCATCTTTATCAGATACCAAAAATTATTGATCTCCACTATCTTCTTCCATAGATCCATCAGCAGCCTCCCCTGAATTTATGCCTTCACTCCTCCCTTGTTTGGATACATCCTCCATATTCAGAGCTGGAGAGGAGTCCACCTTCTTTTTCTTTCTTCTCATAGCTTTCAAAACAGCAACCCCAGGTCTTCTTACTTTTTCCAAAACCAACACTCTGTACTTCAATCTCCTAATATCCTTACCCTGAAACACAGCCAACTCCTGTAGACCTGAAATTGTAGCCTCCATTTTAGCACATTTAACCGTCAATTCATTAAAACGTTCAAGAATATCTTCCCCACTTCGACCTGTGTTAACTGGTCCGAGAGGTGGTTCATTGGAAAAGTCATCATGTACCAACTTAGGATCCGTCAATTCATGTTCATGTTCCAAACTATCCTCATCACTTCGAGCTGTGTTAACTGCTCCGAGAGGTGAATCCTTGGATATAGTAAACATAGCATCAGACCTTGCCTGATCATCTATGCACCCTGTAGCAGCCAGTTGGCTAGGGATTCCTCCACCTGTGTTAAGTTCCAAAGAACTCTCCACATTAGGAGTTGCCAATGGTTGGGTCTTATTTATGTTTCCACTATCCTGACCAGCATCTAAGCATGAATCAGTAGTGGAAGCCCTTCCAATCATGTCACCTCCACTCCATGTGACAGCCTCAGGAACAACACCACTAACACTAGCCTGAGGAAGCTTAGTGCCTTTTTGTCTCCTAGTCCATATAATTGGTGTAACAGTGGTTTGTGTTTGACTAGAAGGAGGTTGAGTTTCACTAACAGTGGTTTGAGGTGTACTATCAGTGGGTTCAGATGTACTAGCAGTGGGTTCAGTGACTATAGGTGAAGATTCATGACCTTCATCAAACTCAGGATCAGTAGGCAAAATAAGCATATGGGGAAACAAAGGAACATCTCTTATCTGCACATTTTGCTTCTGATTCCTCATATGTGCAAAAACCTTAGGAAGCATATGATGTACTTCATACTCTCTAGAATGCTCAACAGGTTCATCAATTTGGCTTTCCACAATAAGTTGAACAAACCTAGGATACAAATAGTATTTACCCTTCTTCCTAATGTTTTGTACTAACCCCTCATAAATCATCCTAGACCAATTGAACTTTCTTCCATCAGATAAACAAATAACAGCAGTAGCAATTTTGGAAGGAAAGTCATTAAACCCAGTAGTCTTATTACTCATACACATCAACAAGGTATGAATAAGAAACTTCCATTGTGGTGAAAACAAACTCTTAAAAAATTGTATCTTATCACCCCTGTGTGTATATCCTAACCTTTCTAAACCAGCTACAATCTCAACATCTGAGAGATTATCAATACCATCAGCATCATCAAACTTTAAAACATCCCTAATGATCTCCTCAGAAACAGAAATAGCATTCTCATCCACAACAGTGCTAAAAACTTCAACTCCTTCAACCTCTTCAAGCTTAGCATTCCTCCAGAACTGATGTATGTAGGCTTTAAAGATAGTTGGTGTGACAGTTAAGGCATAGTGAATAGGACTGTGAACAAGAAAATCAATCATTTGATGAAACCCTTCAGATCGATCGTTCTTGGTGAGAATAGCAACAAGGTTATGTGTAGTGGAATAATTTTCCGCCATTGTGATTAAGGATGTAGATGATGTAGGTTGTGTGAAGTATGCAAAGGATAGTGATTAGGGTTTATGTTAAGCGCCAAGTGAAAGTGGTTTGAAGATCAAATAAATGATCCATCCGTGATTTGGGGAGATAATATACTTTTGCAAAAGTTACCAATCAGCCCCTGTAGTATCCAACACTAATCAAAATGCTATCCGCGGTTTCAGAACAGCTATCCCCGTTTAGACACACACCATCCGTGGATACATAGTAGCACTTCAACCAAACGTCCAAGAGTTATAGAAATGAAATCTGTGGCAGAATAAGAGATATCTTACAAAAATAGGAAGGATTACACACAATGTTCTTTTTTTTTTTTTTTTTTTTTTAACAAACACAAGCAGCTAACACACCAGCTCCTATGTACACAAATCCTTCATACCTGCAAGACAAAAACACAAAACAAACACAGAGGAGAAGATTATTGTTGTCAGTGGTTAGAAAGAGCCAGAAGTGGTTCCAAATGACCTATCCGTGGTTTAGAACAGGTAAGTCAATATGGTCAACTTCTATAATTAATATTAGTCCAACACCCAAGAATCTCATTAACTCCTCAACCACATTTAAACTGCCCCTCATTTACTTCCATAACCTTTAACTCTGCTTATATAAAGAACCCCTAATCTCATATAACGCATACACCAATCAATATCAAAACCCTAATTTCTCCAAAATCCCCAATCAACTACAATCACCATGTGGAACCCTAGTTGGAATAAACCAGAAGTTGTGGATCTAACATCCTCCTCATCCTCATCATCATCTTCATCATCAAGTGAAGATTCTAACCCATGGCAGTCCTACTTTCCTCCACAAGAACCAAGACCAAGAAAATCCCCATTTCTTCCATCATCTGAAGATGATAGTGTGGTGGATCCAAGTGAAGCGTCTGAGGACTCTGATGACTCCTCAAAGAAGAGAACTTCAAACCCCCAACCTTCATCATCCCAACCCCAACCAAGACCACGAGCAAGAAATCCACCACTCCCAAAAGACATAGAGGTGGTTCTTGGTCTTCCTGCACCAAGTTGTGGTGCTTCTTCACACATCGTAAGGGGGAAGGGAAAAAGGAAAATGGAATGATGATTTTTGGTGAAACCAGTAGATGTAAGTATGATCTGACTATGTCCTTTGTGCTTCATCTACTGTATTCATCTTCATCATCTTCGTTTGCATCAATACATCCTTCCCATTTTGATCCTTAGCTTATCATGCATATCCAACAGTTGAGGATAGTAGTAGGAAATCATGTATAGAAGTAGTCTTTTAATTTGCACTTGAAGTTTCATTGTAAGCTGTAAGCTGTAAACTGTTTTGATGAATGAATGAACAATTTAACTTCAGTACTGCTTTAGCTGCTATAATGAACTTTCTTTTATCTGCAAAATGGTTAGTGGAAACACAGAACAACAAGCAGTGGTTTGAACAAAACTATCAGTGGTTAGAAACAAGAATAGCAAAACTAAGATTACATAATAACAGTCCAATACTTATACAAACTGGTACAAAACAATTTGAGAGTTTAGAGATTAATCATTCCAATACTAACAACAAGGTACTGAAACCTCCCCACATCAAAAGCTTTGGTGAGAAGATCAACAACATTGAAATCAGTATGGATTTTTACCATTTGAATCAGCCTTTTCTCATTACAATCTCTAATGAAATGATGCCTTATATCAATATGTTTAGTTCTAGAATGTAAAACAGGATTTTTAATAATGCAAATTGTACTGTTATTATCAATGTAAATCTTAGTATGCATAAAATTGTACCAAAAATCCAGCAATTGATTCTGAATCCAAAGAACTTGACCACAACAACTAGCAGCAGCCACATATTCAGCTTCAGTTGTAGAATTAGCCACAATAGTTTGCTTTTTACACTGCCATGAAATAAGTCTGCTTCCCAAAAACTGACATCCTCCAGTAGTAGACTTCCTATCCAAACTAGCACCAGCATAGTCACTATCTGTGTAGGCCACCAAATCAAAAGGGGAATCCTTAGAGTACCAAAGGCCCAATTTAGTATGACCTTTCAAATATCTAAAGATCCTCTTAACAGCATTCATGTGTGAGGTATTTGGTGTGAATTGAAATCTTGCACACACACATACTGAGAACATAATATCTGGCCTAGATGCTGTAAGATACATCAAAGATCCAATCATGGACCTGTACAACTTCAAATCAACTTTGGGACTTCCATCATCTGGTAGCAGAGGTTTCTGAGTCTCCATAGGTGTACTTGCACTCTTTACATCTTGAAACCCAAACTTCTTCAAAACATCAGCTACATATTTGTCTTGACTAATGAAAATGCCATCAGTCCTTTGTTGAACCTGTAGCCCCAAAAAGAAAGTGAGTTCTCCCATAGAACTCATCTGAAACTTATCATGTATAAGTTTCTCAAAATCTCTGCATAGCTCCTTGTTTGTAGAGCCAAAGATGATGTCATCTACATAGACCTGAACCAATAAAATATCATCTTTGTGCTTTCTAATGAACAAAGTTTTGTCAATCAGTCCCCTTTTAAACTCATTGTCCATCAAATAAGTAGACAGACACTCATACCATTCCCTAGGAGCTTGATGCAACCCATACATAGCCTTTCTCACCCTATACACTTTGTCAGGATGATCAGGATCTTCAAAACCAGGAGGTTGACAAACATAAACCTCCTCATCAATTGTGCCATACAAAAATGCACTTTTAACATCCATCTGATACACAACAAAATTCTTGAATGAAGCATAAGCCAAAAAAAATCTAATAGCCTCTATTCTTGCAACTGGAGCAAACACTTCATCATAATCCAAACCTTCAGTTTGTGTGTATCCATGAGCAACCAACCTTGATTTGTTTCTTACAACAATTCCTCTTTCATCCCTCTTGTTTCTGAACACCCATTTAGTCCCAATTGCCCTTTTACCATTTGGAAGATCAACCAATGTCCAAACCTCTTGAAGTTTGAACTGAAGAAGCTCCTCTTGCATTGATTCTACCCATCCTTCTTCTGTTATAGCTTCTTCTACTCTCTTGGGCTCCTTTTGAGACAGAAAACAAGCAAACAGGCAATTTTGCAGATCTTTATGACTGTTTCTTTTGTGAAGTGATCTTGCAAAGAACCCATGTTCAGGAAAGGGTTCAGTGTTCTTAACCCTGCTTCTTGTTTGAACTGGAGTATTCAAGTTTCCAAGTATTTGTTCTTTGGGATGAATCTTGTGAATCCGTGTAGTGGTGATTGGACTCTCATGAATGACTGTTTCCAAGTTTGACAAATCAACATTAAAGAAATCATCCATGTCTTCATCATCAGTAGGAGTATCAATCTCAATCAAAGCAGGCATATTAGGATCATGTGGATACTCCTCATCACCAAATAATGGCTTTGCACATGGTCCAAAGAAAGTACTATCACCAGTACTTGTATCCGGGGTTTCACTTGACCTATCAGTGGTAGAAGATGGCTTAGCAGTGCTTTCATTTGGCTTAGCAGTGCTTGCAGAATGCGTTTTCTTCTTTTCAATTTCTTCTACCGACACTGATTTATCTTTCAACAACTCATCCTTATCTTGACGATGATCAATATTTCCTCCATTATTCAGAACATCATCATCAGTGGGACCTTGCTTGTGAATGATGGAAGGAACAGAACCAGCTTTCCACTTTTCAATCAAATAGAACTCCTTTGGAGAATCAGCTTCCTTGGAAGGTGTCTCTGCCTCAGAATCCTTTTGTGTACCTGCATTAACATTAGTGGAAGTTCCTGCAATGATAGGCTCATAATTCATCGATTTGGTTAGCATATCAATGTTAAACAGCCAGTCTGGTCCTTTGGTCTCAACACTAGGAGTCTTTTCACTGAATTGAACATGTAAGTTCTCTTCAACAATTCTAGTCCTCCTATTGTATACTCTAAAGGCTTTGCTATTAGTAGAATAGCCTAAAAAGTATCCATCATCAGCTTTTTCTTGAAACTTGCCTAGGTAGTCTATGGTATTCAAGATGGTAACAGGACACCTAAAAGGTTTTAGGAATGCAATCATTTGCTTCCTATCATGTAACAGCTCATAGGGGGTCTGATGAGTGTGTAAATACTCATCATTTTTATACAAAATAAACTGCAAAATCATCTGAAAACACTCAGAAACACATCTAAATGATCAAAATATCACAAATCAGTGTTTTATGTGTTTCAAATTCAAAAATATCAAAATCAGATGAAAAACATATCAATTTTGCAAAAATTGCAGTTTCAGTCCCCCAAGTTTCAAGAATTGTCAAAAATAGTCCCTGAGCCACAATTTTAAAAGCAAAAGTCACCAAAGGTCTTTTTAAAATCATAAATTGTCATTTTTAGTCCTTTGGTGGGAAGTCTAAAAACTTTGAGAAAATTACAAATCAGTCCTTAAAAATCCAAATTGTTCATTTCTAGTCCTTGGGAATTTTCAAAATTGTCAAATCAACCCTTGGACTATTTTAAGTTGACAACAACACCCCTTTGGCTACTTTTCACAATTTTCAGGTTTGGTCCCTCAGTTTAGAAAGTTTTCACTTTTGGTCCCTATGTTTAATAATTCTACAAACCAACCGGACCCCTTTATTTAACCCAAGCCCAAAACTAAACCCTTTAGCCCAATCCCTTTACCCGGCCACTCAACCCGACCCAATCCCACCATTTAAAATAAACAAATCCAAATCCACCTTTCCCACCTTTCCCGCCCCATGTCTGCCCACCATCCCAGCCTCCATAGCACCACCATAGCCTCACCTTCTCACCTTCCTGTCCCCCCCCACCTCACCAAACTCCAAAGGCATTAAATGCCTCTCCCCCAATTCACTCTAACCTCTCCAATTGTTAAGAAAAGTTTTTGGCGCCAAAATCAGTTGAACGGTCAAGATCACTCAAAAGCAATCCAATGGCCCTTATTTTTGATGGGATTTGACCAGAAGAGATAGAGAAAGTCATTGGGTTATAAAATGGAGCAAAAGGAAGCCAAGAGAAGAGTCTTCTAGTTTTTATTTTATTTTTCTTATGTCGTTTTTATGTAAAAGTGTTAATTTAGTGTAAAACTTGTACCATTGTGTTAAATTGTGTTAACTTAAGGTTTTTAAGTGTATTGAATATCAATTCAAGAATCAAATTTCAGAATGTTGTTATATCTCTCATTAATGTCCACTGTTGAAATTTTATAAGCACAAATCTTGTTTACAAGTTTCAAACATCTCAATTCTCAGCTCTAAATAGCTTTTACAAGCTTATAAAAGCTTTTTATAAGCTTAAATTCTATTTTTAAGCATACTTGGACTTTGGTCAACAAAAGTCAAAGCAAGAAGGAAAATGGGTACAGAGGTGAAATTGTGTGATTCAAAGGTGGAAATGGGTTGAAATGGAAGCTATTGGGTTGGATTAGGATAGTGGTTCATTTGTTTCATGTGTGACAGGCCATAGTGGCCATTGGACTTTTGTAAGTGATTTTATAAAATTCTTGCATAATCTGCTTTTGTTGTTTAATCCTGTTAAAACATGGTCAAACAGTAGTACTTAGGTTAATTAAACTTAGATTGATCACTATTACAAGTTGGGTAAGTGTTTTGTTCAGTTTTACTTGTTAAACAAGTTTTTAAGGGGTGTTTGGAATTGCTGATTTGATTAGGTCCAGGACTTATTCAGTGTATAACTTTTGTTGGTTCAGGTTTATCTAGCCATATTAGACATATCTCTGTCTTACTTTTGTGTTCCATACCTCAAGAAGTCAAAATTCCACTCAAATCATTCTCACAGTCCACTGTGTGGATTTTTAAAAGAGCAATTCATCATTTTGTGTTTAAAAGTAATAGACAAAGGTTGTAATAGCTTTATAACATCATTTAACATCATAATCAATCATAAAATTGGGTCTCAAGTTCATAAAAGTCAACTGTTCTTCTATTTCAAAAAGTCAAAAATGTCAAAATGTGGATTTATGCAGAAAGTGCAGATGATGCACAGGTTTCATTGAAGGGTTTTAAGGTCTGAGTTTTTGGTTATAAGTAGTGCTTGAGGTGGTTTATAAGCCCTAGTATCTGGTTTTAGCTTTTGCCCCTTGGATAAGCTTGTGCAGAGGCTTAAAGTGAGCCTCAGGTGCCCTGCACCAAACTCAGTATCAGCTGAGCTTTTCCTCAGTTCTTGTGTAGCTTGCACAGGACTCATATAAGCTTGATAAGGTCTGGTCTTTTGGTCATTGATAGCCACCTAGGTCTAGTTGAGTTATTGATAATTGGTTTTAGGTTTGTAGCTTATTAGAGTACTTATTTATTGGCTTAAAGTTAACACCATTTTCTGTTTTTAGCTTAAATCCAAATCACCAAATCTGTGTTAATTGGCCATCCAGTAGTTGTAGCTTGTTGATTTGAGTTTCATTTGGTCACTTTTAGTTAATCATAGCTTCTGAGATCAGTTGGTTGCCTGTTTAGATCATTTGGCTTATTTTGTGCTTATTTCAATAAGCACTATCACATCAGTTGCTTATTTCTCTATACAAGCACCTGTTTTTCTAATTTTCATAGCTTCTTAATATTATTTTAGAGTTTCCCTGAAATTTTCATATTTTTATAAGCTGTTTTGCTATTTTTCCTATTTTTTATTAGTTTTTAATACTTTTTAAATACCATTTAATACAAAAAATTAGAAAAAGGTTCCAAAAAATAAGTTTTCATTTTTCCTAGGCTTAGATAAATATAAAAAGTAAAAAAAGTAATTTTCTAGATTTTTCATAGTCCATTTGGTAATTTTTAGTAATTTAATTAGTTTTTAATAGTTTAAAATCCATAGAAAATAGAAAAATAGTCTCAAAAATACAAAAATAGTTTTGAAAAGTCTATTTTGATATTTTAGACTTTTCCATTTCATAATCTTATTTTTCTAGCTCATTTTCCTATTTTCTTGCATTTTAGGTAATTAATTATTAGTTAAAAATAGTTTTTAATTAGATAATTAGTTTTAAAAATAATTTTCTTTTTCTAAATATTTTCTTATATCATTAGGTTTGTAAAAACATCATTTTCATATTTTTAGGGTTAATATTGAATTAGTTTCACTTTTTATTTTGTACGTCGCGTAGATTTTAATTTAAACGTAGGTTTTAGGTTTTAAACGTTCATCACTTTAAATATAGTGATAGCGTTTATTTAATAGGTTTTATCTTTTTAATTTTCTTTAATTTGCATTTAAGGCGTTTTTAATTTGTTGGCTTTCTCGTAGTTATAATATCATTCATAATCCTTTTTCTGTTCAAACTTCTCGATTACTAGACGTTGATTTATCCATTGCATAGCTCGCTGGGACATAACGACCCGGGGAGACTTTATACTCCTCTGATCTTAATTGCATTGGTGTTTGAGCAGTTTTTAGTCTTTTAGGCTTGACTGTTTAGCACCGATCAGGGTCTTGTTATGAGGCTTTACTACCTTACTTCTGATTTGCACATAACATGCAGTTCCTACAGCTTCAGCCCAAAAGGTAGTTGGTAACTTAGATTCTGACAACATTGTCCTAGCAGCCTCAATTAGTGTCCTATTTTTCCTTTCAGCTACACCATTCTGTTGTGGTGTTCTAGCAACACTAAACTGTCTTTCTATACCTTTAGCTACACAGAACTGATTCATCACATCATTCTTAAACTCAGTTCCATTATCACATCTGATTACTTTGACCTTTTGGTTTACTAGATTTTCTATCTTAGTAATGAAACTCTTGAGGATCTCACTAGTCTCACTCTTAGCAGCCAAAAAGTATACCCAAGAAAATATACTATAATCATCAGTGATAACTAGGCAATACTGCTTATGGTTAAAGTTTCTAACAAAGGTAGGTCTAAATAAGTCCATATGAAGCATAAACAGTGGTTGTGTGATGGTGTTTACAATTTTGGTCTTACAAGAAGCTCTATGTTGTTTTCCTTTTTGACAGGCCACACACAGTTCCTTACACTCAAAAACATTTGAAGGTAACCCTCTCATTAAGTTTCCTTTTACAAGTTTATTGATTGTTTTGTAATTGAGATGACCTAGCCTTCTATGCCACAATTTTGACTCATCTACATATGCTTTAGCAAATAAACATGTTAAGGACCTATTTGGAAGGACATCTTTAAGATCAAAACAATATATATTTTCCTTCCTAGGTACCCTAAGTTGTATAAACTTCTCATCAGGCATCTTAAACTCAGGAGACAACACCACACACTCAGTTTCCCCAAAAAGTACCCAGTTTTTCTTATCACACATTTGAGAAACACTGAATAGATTATACTTAAGTTCCTGTACCAAATAGACTTTTTCAAAGTCTAAATTCCCTGTTCTGATTGTGCCTCTGCCAAGTATCTTTCCTCCCTTTGGATCATTGCCAAATGCCACATAATCCTCCATCAAAAGCTTCAAAATCTTCCAGGTTGCTCCCATCCCAAGTCATGTGCCCAGAGCAACCACTATCAAAAACTCCTTTATCTTTTAGCTCAGTTTGTAGATTGCCCTGCACATGAAATTAACCAAATTAGTTCCTTTTGTAGACCCAAGCCAATACTGACTTGGGTCTGCCCTGTGCATCAAAATATTCGAATTTCTTTAGGTCCATTGATGCACAATTGACATGTGGTAAAACCTTGGTCTTAGGCTTCCATTGCCAACTAGCTGAGGCCTTAACAGCATAAAAATGATTTCCAACCACTGTGTCAGTTATCACCTTTGGAATTTTTAAAACTTCTTTTGAATCAGTGGTGATATTTTGCTTAACAGTGGTTTGATTCTGCTTAGCCGTGTTTACATTTTGCTTAGCAGTGGTTGGAACCCATTTAGGTGCAGCAGTGACTATAGATTTTGTATTCCCATTTCTCATCAACACTGCTCTTGGAATCATGTTTTTGTTTGGATGAGGGTTTGTATTCTTTGAAAAGTTTTGATGATTTACCCTCCTCCAATGATTCCAAACTTGTGTTCTGTTTTTATTACAATTTCTCTGTAAGTGTTCAAAACTACCACATACAAAACAAGCCTTTTTAACACATTGAAACTCATCTCCTAACCTGTTAGAAATTAGACCATTAAAGTTTCTCTGGTTTCCCCTAGGTATATATCTTTTCATTTGTTCCCTAGGCATTTCCTTGTACTCAACTACTCTCTTAGCAATTTGAGCTCCAAATCTAGGTACAAGGTTGACTTGCTGAGAATCAACTTTCTTAACTTTTTCTATCTCTTCAGACTTAGTTGATTCAGTTCTATCTTCCTCAGAATCTGATTCCCAATCTTCAATTATGGGAGCATCAGATGACTTATCAGAACTTATCTTAGGTGTTTCAGTCTTATTTATCCCTTCTATAGGTTTGTTAAAACTGAATTCACTACTAAATGACAGTTCTTTAGCAGGTGGTGCATGTTGCATAAGAGTGGGTGGTGGCATATTATTGTATCCTATCCCAGAACCCTTTTTCATTAAATGACTCTCTATAGATTTATGAACCAGATCAGAAGCAAATTGTGTTTTAGCTACCCTAACAACATGTTTTTCTTTTTCTTCTAGGGCCTTTTGTTTTACACTCTCTGCCTCTGCTAGTTTATCTTTGAGCATTTTAATCTCTCTATTCTTAAGATCAATTTCACCACCTAGTATATTGATCTTATCTACATACTCAAACTCATATTTAATACAGTATTTAAGCTTCTCTTCCACACTCTCTAGACCAACTCTATAACCTAAGTTGTCCATAGTCAGTCTGTCTACTTCTTTCCTCATACTCTCAGTGATAGCTTTTTGAGACTCTAAGTTATCATGACATGATTTAAAAGAACAAGTAGAATCATTAGATACCTCAGAATCTGAACCAGAAGATGAAGCATATGCCATAAGAGCAAAGTTATGCTCTTTTGAAGCTTCACTAGCAAGAAAAGCTGCATTGGGACCTTCTTCAATCTGATCACTCCAATCATAATCACCAATCCCATCCTGAGCAACCAAAGCTGAAGAAGCAGCAGGCTCTTCTGTAGTCTTCTTTATGCCTTCAATTCTTTTAGGAGCTCGACATTCCCTAGCAAAATGCCCTTTCTTCTTGCAGTTAAAGCACTCCATATTGCTTTTGTCGAACCCAGCTCTCCTTTGACCATCATACTTAACTTGTCTTCCAGTCCTCCTCAGAAACTTCCTTGCTTGGAGAGTCAACATTGCCATTTTCCATTGAAGATTAATCTCTTCAAGATCATCAGGATCAATTTGATCGAGATTTTGATTCAACACAGTAACACTGGTAGTTAAATCAGCCAGAAAAGCACAAATTGCACCATCACTGACATTATCACTAACAGTGGTATTGTTTGCAATAGCCGTGGTTATACCATAGGCAGCAGTGGATACATCTTGTGGGCTCTTGTGATTAGTGGATACAAAAGCAATGTTTTGATTAACAGAAGATGCATTAGCAAAGTTATTCTCAGACTCATAAACCTTCAAGTTGTTGAAGAGATTTTCCAGAGTCATCTTATCAAAGTCCACCTTATTTCTCCACACAATTGTATGAATAGCCCAATCAGATGATAAACTCCTAATGAACTTCAAATTAATATCTTCTTGAAGAACCTTATAATCTACTGACTTCAGTTGGCTGATAAGTTTTTGAAGTCTATTGTATGTGCCATCAATCTTTTCTCCACTAAGAGCAGTGAAGGTTTCAAATTGATGCTTGAGCATATTCATCCTTGACTTCTTAGTAGCTTCATTGCCAGCAAACCTTATTTCAAGAGCATCCAATAAATCTTTAGCAGACTCATATTGTTCAAAGTCCAAAGCATAGTCATTGGGTATTCCCATGGAGAGAATACTGTGAGCTTTGATCTCCATCTTCCTTTTTGCTTTATCAATTTCACTAACAATAGCTATCTCTAGACCATCATCACCCTTCTTAGGAAGAGTGTCTCCTTTTTCAACGACATCCCAGAGAGCATAATCAATCATACGAATGTATTGCCTCATTCGCATTCTCCAGATTTGATACTCACCATGCTTGAGCATGGGTACCTTTGAAGCAGTCACCATGTGAGTTTCGTCAGACATCTTTACTTACTTGAATAAAGCTTAACATAACTTCTTCTTGGTTACAGTTTCTAGATCACAAGCTCTGATACCACTTGTTGATCCCAGTTGAGCAAACGATCTAATATAGAAACTGACTTAGAATAAAAGCTTATTAAGTATTACGCGGAATTTGACACTTAATCTTAAGAAGAAGAGCAGTAAACATTCAACACCTCAATATTATTTATTAATACGAATACTCTTACAGTATCAGGGTTTCGCAACCTTGAAGTGTATCGACCTTAGATATAAAACATACGTATATCTAATCTAACCTAGGACCTCCTTTTATAGGCTAAGGAGTTCTTTACATTATACAATACGTAACCTACAAGATAAATATCTTTTCCATATTTATCTAATACAAAATACTAAACCGACTATATAAGACTAGCAGTGGTTACATATCAATATCAGTGGTTACACTATACTACTAGCCGCGGTTTGTCATCATCCGTGGTTATATCAATTCTGTCCGTGGTTATATCAATTCTGTCCGTGGTTCCAGCACTTAGAGTAATTCTTGATCCAAGGAACCTAAAACCCAACAGTTTATCTATACTACTTATAATGTAGGAAGACACTTCCCTCTTATTTATTATTTTAAGACCACCATAAATAAAATTTTAAACAAATGCTAACTTATAAGAATTATTTACGAGTATATAAAGCACACATAAAACTAAAAACACACTACTCATATAATACAATTAATACATTATTAAAAACACCCCTTCATCAAAAAAATACAACTTTTTAACCACAAAATACAATATAATTAAGCTTCCACACATGAATAAACTAAAAATAGATTTAAAAAAAAATACAAGTAAATAAGCATAATTTACAAGCATTTAAAGCAAAAGTAAATTAAAAAAACACTATTCAACACATACAATTAATACACTATTAAAAACACCCCTTCACCAAAATATACAACTATTTAACCACAATGTACAATATAATTAAGTTTGCAAAACATAAATCTGAAATCCAGCAATACAACACAAAATAATATTTGTTCGCCGAAAAATTAACCTATAGAGTACACACCGCCGCATCGCGCGGGTACCCTGCTAGTGTATAATAAACATACTCTATAAGCTAAAAACATGCATAAATTGTTGATGTAAGCAAGGTTGCAAAAATCGCTAGGCGGTAGTTGGGCGGCCGGGTAGTGCCTAGCGATTAATTGGTTAGGCGGGGATTAATCGGATTGGATTTTTTATATATAAAATTTAGAAACTACATGCCCGATTTGGCCGTTCTAGCCGATTTTTTTTCGATTTGGCCGATTTTTACCCGTAACTGATTTATCCGATTTTTTCTGATTTAGGCCGATTAATCCGATTTTTATCCGATTTTTGTCGGTAACCGATTAATAAGGCCGATTAATAAAAATCAAAACGGCTAATCACCGCTTAGTGATTAATCGGCCGCCTATGCCGATTTTTGCAACAGAGGATGTAAGTAATATCATCCTTTTAACACATCAAGTTTTTAAAAATCTAAAAAGGGATGAAGTGCTAAAAAAAGATGCATCATGGCGGATTGGTAGCTTATTATTATTATATTTAGCTGAGCAATGAGTATATGACTGAAACCGTGATTATGAAGTAAAGGTAGGGCTGTAAACGAACCGGACGAACACGAACGAAGTCTTGTTCATGTTCGTTCATTTAATTTTAACCGGACAAATAAACGAACACGAACGCTTAAACGGACGAAATTTCTTGTTCATGTTCGTTTATTAAGAAAATGAGTTGTTCATGTTCGTTTATGTTCGTTCATTAAGACACTAAACGAAGGCTAAACGAACATAAACGATCGAACACAAATGAATATAGACAAACAAACATAAACTTTATTAAATTATGCATATAATATTGTTTTATAAGTTTTTTTTTATGTTTAAACAAACTAATTTTAGAATTATACAATTAAAAGATGATATACAAACATAAATAAATAAATTAACATAAACGAACGTATAATCGGACGTTCACGAACATAAATAAACGAATGTGACCTTTGTTCATGTTCGTTCATTTAACTAAACGATCGTAAAATATTGTCCATGTTCGTTCATTTAATAAATAAACGAACATAAACGAACTTTTTACCGAACGGTTCATGAAATGTTCACTGAACGTTCAGTTCGTTTACAGCCCTAGTTGCATATGAAACACGCAAAGAAAGATTACAACAGTAATTAGGACATAGATTAATGTTGTGAGGTGTACTATATCTTTTGAAACCTTATCATACTATATAATACGCGCAATAAGTGACATTTTGAACTGGTCTTTAGCTGTCACTACCCACACACTCTCTAGAGTGTTATTTGAAAAAGTTAATTTCATTCCCTAAACTATGTATGCTTACAAAACTAGCTAGTCTTTGGATTTTCTTTCTTTCACTCTTTGTCCAATATTGCAACAGAAGCATCGTTGTAATTGCGAAAATGCTTACAACACTGTCTATGCTTAACAAAAACAGTCTTTTGATTAACGCGGGTCATAAGAACTCGAATTTACGAAATGAACAATTAATCAAATGAATGAGTTAAATGAACAAAATTTTCTATACCGAAAAGCTCATGAGTCTAACAACTTGTGGCGCATCTATATATGAGGTGTTTTTCTCTCCATTTTCCATTTAAACAATTCGTATCTGTCACAACATTCGTAAAAGCGTTAATGTTGCTACGAAGACAACGTTATAACCTGTTTCTCACTTTCTTTCTTTTAGGTTTCTGATCGATCAAAACATTCGTATGTATCAAATCCCTTACTTTAATTGAAAAAGTTTATTGTGAGATCTCTCACACACCCATCACTGTCGATTTCTGGTCAAGTTTTACAGTGAATAACGCGCATAATATATCATACTATTCCAAAGTTTTCTATATCATGTGGAGTGTTGTAATTAGATACAGGATTAATGACAACATTAGAAAGAAACGCACAAAGTATACGTTGATCCCGACATTTGCTTGACTTGCAAGTCACTTGTAAAGTACTTGGCAAG
>BPTQ01000004.1:77199901-77262819 GCA_019973895.1 Chrysanthemum seticuspe
TTAACTAAAACGTAAACTCAAAATATCTAAAAATGTGGTCTAAAACAAAAACGAGCTTTACGTTTAAAAATTACGCTGGAGCGCAAGCAAAAACGTAAATTTTATGAAATAAAAGGCCTACGAGTATAAAACTAATTTTATTACTTACTATTTGATAAAAGAAAATTTTAGGAAAAAGAATTATATTTTTCTGATTATTATTTTATTTATTATGATTTAAATACTATAAAACACTAATTAATTGATTAAAAATATTAAAACTAATTAGAAAAATCTCAACTTTGTACAGAAAATACTTTATACTATTACAGATTTATGAAAATTAGAAAACTGGAAAAAGCTACTATGAATAAGCTACAAATAAGCTAAATAAGTCGTATAAGCTTAAGAGACAAAACGTATTTAAAACATAGATTGTGCAAGATTCTAACGAGACAAGTCCCAAGGGCAACTGGTATCCAGGTACCCTTCTAACGCGCACAAAAGGGGGAGGTCTCAGGTTCGAGCCTGCCTACCCCCTTTTTGCAAAACATTTTATTTTTGAAATTTTCTTTTTACAACTTGTTAAGCACATGAAAATAAGCATTTTATACAACTATGACTTTTTCTAAAAACAACTTATAAGCACAGAAATAAGCTAAGATCTCAACAGTAAGCAAAAAAAAATGAAATAAGCAAAATGCTTAAGCTTAATGACTTTTAAGCTATTGAATAAGCACAAGTATGATGGAAACAAGTTAAGCTAATGTAAATAAGCTAGTATGAACACTGATTAAGCACAATAACCATGAATAAGCACTGAAAAAGCACAAATAAGCAAAAACTAAACACTGTTACTCAGTTTACTCTATGAATCACTAGGCACTTTCTAGCTACTTATTAAGCACTTGAATAAGCTACAAAATGAAAATGAAAACTTGGAATACCTAGTAGACCAGATGAGCTATCCAAAAAACTAGACTACAAAGATTGGTGTACAACAATGAGCTTTTGAGAAGCTTTTTAAAGACTGATGAACACTGATTAGCTGAAACACTTGATTAAAAATGGACAAAACTAAAAATCAATAGCAGGCTAAGCAAATAAGCTAGGATTGAAAAATAAGCACTTGGAACTATGAAACAGCTAGGCTATCTACACAAAAGACTAAAATACACAAGTTAATGATCACTAATAAGCTCTCTAAGAGCTTATGAACTAGGCTACCAATTCTGTGCACAGGGCACTGTTTTCAGACTAGGCACCAAAATAAGCCAATAATTAAGCACTTAAACAACTGATTTACAGAGAACTAATATTTTTCTATTTTTGTTGAGCAACTAAATATTAATTTCCCAAAAGTACTTAAGCTAAATCTTAATAATGAACACACAGTAAAATTATACATTTTATTCAAAAACGACTATTTGAAAATTTTGACTTTTAACAAAAACTCTAAAGTTGACTAAAGTGAGTTAAAAACTTAAAGTACTGATTAAACATGATATATTAAGGTATAAGGACATGGAATAAAACTAAATTAACAACTTTTGAGCTAATATAATGAAATTTATACTTAAATTCCTAACAGTTATACATTTAAGGCAGTTTAAAAGTGAAATTGACTATTTAACAAAGAAGGACAGTATTTAATGACTGAACTGAGCTATAATGGACTAATAATACATATAACAACTACAAACAACAACAAACAAACACTGGAACTCTACTTTATCAGTAAATCCAAACAGTTCTAAAAAGAGATTGTTTTGAGGTTTACAAAGCAAAAGACTGCATAAACTAATTCCATCCAATCCAGAGATACCAAAGTGTCAAAGTGGATCTTTTTCAACCTAAACCAGATGTCAAACCAGTCTAGTTCTAGGATTTTCAAGAATTGACATTTTAACAGTCAAAGTACCAAATCAAACCACAATCCAATTCAAGGCAATACAACCTCATATTAAGCTTAAATATCATTAATAAACAACAAAGGAACACAGAATCATAAAAATTAAAGCATATAAAACACTAAAACAGTGATAAACAAAAATTGAGAAAATGGCTTACAAGATGGCACAAGCTGAGAATCAAGATTCAAAGAACAAGGTTACACCCAATAGCTTCCCATTAAGCTCCTAATATCCCTTACAATCAAATTTCAACCCTGCTTCACCTTCTTCCTTCTCAACTCACTATTTTTGATTTTTCATTGATTTTCTTGATTTTTTATGATTTTCTGAATTTAAAGACTAAACTTGTTTATATGAATCTAAAAACTGAATGAGCTTTTGTCAAGAGCTTATGGAGCTTAAAGAATCCACAAAACAACTAGTTAACTAGAAATTGAAGAACATGGAAAATTAAAGGAAATTTAGTAAAATCATGAAACTGAAATTAACTTGACATTAAAATGGAAAGAACATTTCATTCCACTAATTTAAGATAAAATACAAGATTAAAAGACATTTTAACTAGGAAAGCAATAAAAAACTACAACTACGTGACTAATGGCTAGTCCAAAAGTGTCTTCTCCTCTCTTTCTTCTCTCCTTTATACACCAAAAATACTCCCACTAGTCCTCTGATTTGATCCCACCATAGCTGAGCCCTTGGATCACTCTAATTCATCAGAACCATCCATTTTGCTTTTTGGCGCCAAAATAGTCAAGAGCAGTTTTGAGCTTTAAATGGAGTGGGTTGAGTCAATTAAGATTATTTGGGTGTTAGTGGAGGTGGAGGGGACAAAGTATGGAGAGGGGGGTTGAAAATGTGGAGAAAACCATGCCTGGTTTTGAGTATTCAGGGGTGGGAGAGGAGAGCTACAGTAGAAGCTGTATTTGGGCGGTTTTCTTGTTGGTTTGACTTTCGTTGACCCGTGGGTTGATATCAAAGAGGCCGGGTCATGGGATTGGGCCAATTGGATTGTTGGGCTTGGATTTGGTTTAGATATTAGGATCCGTTTGGTTTAAGTAATACAAGAGGCCCAAGGACCAAAAGTGTAATATCTCCAAACCTCAAGGACTGAAAATGTAGCTTTTCCAAACTTCTCACAAGGACCAAACTTGCCATAACACAATTACACAAGGACCAAAAGTTGTATTTTATTTATATTTATAACTTTAAAGGACCTAAAATGTAAATTTGGATTTTTTGAGGGACTTGTTTTGTAATTTCCCAAAAGTTATCAAATTGTTCCATTTGTTAAATCATGCATAGTACAAGGGTATTATTTGTAAAATTCCAAGTTTAGAATACCCAGGGACCATTTTTGCCAATTTTGTAACTTGAGGGGTAAAAATTGCCATTTTGTGTAAACTTTTATCCAGGGGTGTTTTGTGAACATTTTTGATTTCCCAAGGACTTAAGTTGACTTTTCATTCATTTAAAACATTTAGGGACTAGTTTTGACAATTTGTGTAACTCCAGGGACTGAAAACGACAATTGTTGTGAAATTGATCATTTTTCACTTGTTTTTCAATCTTTTGTACCTGAATCACATAAAAACACATTTTTATGAATTTGTATCATTTTGAGAGTCATTTGTGTGTTTTTGGTTGTTTTTGTGGGTTTATATAATACAAATATATGTGTATTTAGACACATATCAGGGAGCAATCATAAGAAAACCTCATCCTTCCCTAAAATATTTTATCCAAAGTATTTAAAATATTAGATGTGAGCAGGAAGTGATGATGATCATTTTAGAAAATGTTAATCAAAGATTGGATCTTTAATTCTTAATCTAAGATTTTAAAGTCCTCTTGCCTCCATGTGCTAAAACAACGTCAAATACTTGAAGCACATGTTGAGGGGGGAGCATTTCTAAAATATCAAAATCAATTAAGGTACAAAACGTTTTGATTTTATATCACAAGTACTTGGATTGATCTTCAAATGGTTTTCAATGGCAGAAGAACAATACCAAAAGACCGACCAAATTTACTTTATGCATGGAGATATAAGGATGGTTAGGCTAGGTATTCATTCCCACGATCTCGCCAGAGCCGGAGGGATCTACCCAGGGATAATCCACTAGATAGTATAGAAGTCCTTAGGTATGATGGAAAAAGGAGAAAAGTGAGAAATGGGAAGGGTGCGGACTGAGAAAGAGCTAGAACTAGAACAAACCCAACAAGGTTCTAGTTATGAAAGCTCGGTAAGCACTAAAGGGGTTGAAGAATGAAAAAGAAATGAATGAAAAAAGGGTGAAAAGAAATAGACCTCCATTATTTCAACCTTAGGGCAGAAACCGGGTTCAATTCATATGCTACTGGTGGTTATGAAGGTAACACCCGTATTGAAGACAAGACGTCATGGACCCAGTGACGCACTGTACTACAACTTCCCAAGCTACTCAAGTTCCTCTTAAAAGGACTTGTTTCATTCTCACGGGGATCCTACATTATCTATCGACTTTATTTTAGAGATTGTTGATATTGAAGAAGGAGACCCTCTCCCTAGTCTCTGGCATAGGAAACCAAATGTGCATGATTGAGTCTAGAGCCAAGAGATCATCCACAATATCTCATTAGGACAGAAAATTAATGAAGACTTGTTGTTTCACACAATGTGGAAAGTAAGAATATATTAAGAGTCCTCCGCATTATCCTTGTGGTATTGCCAGAACATCTGAGTGATATGCTCACATATTCACAATGAAGATGGAAATCCTTCTAGAGCCAACATCATACAAGCTCTTGGTAGGTGACATGTGAGATCTATCAAATAGATCAAACTTTTGACAACTGGATAGAAACGATACGGCGATTCAATATTGATTCAACCTTGGTTCAGGAAATGGATTGACGGATACCTTTGAAAAATTGGTCGTTGTGCTTAAAATTCTTATCTCTAGCACATCGACTGTGTATTAATATTTCAAAATAAAAGGTGTTTATGATTAATAATTGATTTTCCTTAAAACCTTCGTTGTATTGCAAAACACTTCATATTAAGCAATACACGATTGTTTTTCAAATCACTTTTCATCAATCAGTGAATCTCAATTCACTGGTTCACTCACTCCGTGTTGTCTTCTTTGAGACGTTCCGGTTTGAGAACAGCTAGAGCAGCTGCGAAACCCTGTCAAGGAGATTCTTCAGAATTATACCTGATCACAAGCAGTACTTGTACTGATCAACGGGGAACCGTGGGCCGTGTACCTCAATTCAACGAAAGTGATCAATGACACTTTCGTGCGCTTTATTGCTAACTGTTGTATGCAGGGAAACCCGACGATTGTAGTTGATCAGAATTGATGAGTCATTCTATAGCCGCATGCTCATACATCACATTCACATCTAAAGAAATCATGATAAGGGCATATCTTCATCAACTAACTCTGATATTGTCACTCCATGCTTCTGCTACGCTGCTGCAAATATCATGAATCAACAAAAGCTTCCACAACTCTGATAAGAAGATATCATGATCCAGAATGTGAGCATGTCGGTACAAAAGTCACAACTTCACATGATGGCAACACTTCAAAGGATAAGTAAGAGATTTATGGTGGCAGATGATCTCAATGCTGGCTCAAAAGTCATCCTCACGTGGATCAGTTAAAGACCTCCACTTAATATAACCAAACATGCAGTACATGAAGAATCAAAGGCTACGGACTATAGAGCAAAGAACTTAATCAAGAATCCAAGAACAATCAAAATGTAATATCTGTTTGTATTCAATGTAAATTGAGATGACCTCCCTTAGGGGGAAATTGTTAGGATTTAGAAAATCCGGTAGTTAAAGAGTCGGTCACCTCAAGTATATGTATTCGTTAGAAAGCTCGTAGTCGTAGTCATGTAATGATAATAAGTAGTTTGTTAAGTAACACCGTGGAGGACGGACGGGTCTTTACCTACTGTATGCCTGATCCACAGCCCGTAAGAAGCGTGTCTTGTAAGAAACTATAAATACCCTCTACCTCCCAAGGTAGAGGGTTTGATCTTTCAATATCATTTTTCTTTGTCTCACCAAGTTCCCAAAACTCTTCCACTTTCTCTCTCTAGAACTCATATTATACGCCCCTTGTGATTGTTTGTTTATGTGTTTATGAAAACCAATATGTTACATAGAGACTTCAAGGTGCAAGGACGCGAGAAGAATTAGATTTATTTTCTTTGTGTTTCTTGGTGTTATGTAGTGTTTTTTAGCTTAGGTTATTTGTAAGTTGCACTTGTGATGGTGCATGTCTATCGCCCTTTAGGGCCGAGATGGGGGATTCACTCCCATCCTTTGTACTTCAACGCTTTTTGGTGTAATGCATTTTACCAGGGTGAAAAATCCCTTTTACCCAAAAAAAAACTTTATTAAGTATTAAACATGGATAAAGACTAAACTTGCCATACTGAATTAGGTTGCGTGTCGGAGCTGTGCACTACCACTAATTAAATTCTTCACTTCAAACGACTAATTGCTGAGGTGAGTTTCATAGCCCCAACTTTTAAACTGTTTTATATATGTTTTGGGTGAAAATATGTTGTAGGACCTTGTTTTTCTCAACCTTATCACGTATACCAACCTTACCACACAAGTATACACGTAAAACACAAACACTAAGCTTATACGTAAAGATTAAAAAGAAAGATTAAGAAAGTTGGTGACTTGATGATGTTATGTTATGCGTATGTTTTAGAGAGAAAGATGAAAACAAGAGATGTTTTATTTCAAAGAAAACACACACTTACACATTCAAGGACACCCCACAAATGACCATTTGAGGGGTATTTATACTTCCATACATATCACCCTTATGGGCTTGGGCTTGGATTGGACTTGGATTGGACAATAACTTACATAAGGCTAGCTTAACATACCAATTAGCCATTTAGCTTAGCCCAATCCACGAGCCCGTTGACTATTCTATCATGATATCTAACACACGTTATAAAGTTCCTAAACGTGAATGACCATCACTTTTATTAAATATTATTAAGGCTAACAATATCCTCCTAAGGGGTGGTCATTCAAGATATGCTCCACTTGATTAGGTCTTTACTCTTCTTGAGCTTGAACTTTGTGTGTCGATATAGAATAGTCTTGATTTTTGTTCCTTCATGCTTTGTGATCATTTAATGGTGTTGTCTGCCATTTGTCAACTTCTTTGGTTAGGTGTCTCCACATCTTTCTCCACCATGCTCACACTTCTTTTTGACTTTGAGTTTCCAATGATGAGGTTCTCTAGTCTTTAAACTTTGTAGATTCTTTGACAGTGATGAAGAATCATCTTTAACTTTGTGTTGCCTTTGATTTTGATGAGAACTTTCATTTGATGATGGTATGAGCATGGGAGATGGTGCGGTCTCTCCTACAAGAAACAATCATCAGTACCTGCATGTTTATGTTAGTTGAAAAATACCAATCGATCATTGTGGACTTTTCTTAGAGAATTGACCACTACGATTGTTATACTGATGAATGTCTTGATTCCATTCACCTTGGTCGGGCGAATCAGCCGTCCTAATCCCATAAGGGACAGTTGGCATTACATTGAATGTTCAAGTAACGACCCTCATCATCAGGATTCGATTCGTGAAAGGAATCTCCTTAGCGGGATTTCCAGCACTTACAGGTTCAAATTTCGAGGGTGTTAACAGCATAGTGTGAAAACATATCTCTAATTCTTACAAAGGCTGTTCCTGAACTAGAGGCCCTCAAGAAGGCTAACACAATATACTGAAGTATATCTACAATTCAGGTGAGTCGCTAAGTACACTGAAGCATCACTTCACGACTGTAGACCATTTGAGACACACTAAGCGTAATCCATAAAGAATTACCGAAGTGACCTGCTGTCAGGGCTGTTTGATGTTGACCCTGGTAGGAATTTCCATTCAATCACTGAGGATCACAATTTTGAATCCTCTCATAAATGTTCTGGGAGATTGCTAAGATCTGCGTGGGACTCTAGAATGTATCACTTGTGTCCTTATTGTTGAACAACAAGCGATGAAATGTTTAGTGTTCCTAAGAGATATTTTGATGAATCTCATGGCTCTAGACTCGATTAGTGCATTTTGGTTTTCCTAAGCGGGGACTAGGGAGAGGGTCTCCTTCTTCAATACCAACGATCTCAAGAGAAAGTCGATAGATTATGTAGGGTTCCCAGTGAGAATGAAACAAATCCTTTTAAAAGGAATTGAGTGGCTAGAAGGTTAGGTGCAGTGCGTCACTGGGTTCATGACGTCTTTGTCTTCAATACCTGTGTCATCTTAGTGACAACCAGTAGCATATGAATTGAACCCGTTTTCTGCCCTAAGGTTGATTATGGAGGGCTATTTCTTTTTACCCTTTTTCTTTACTTATCTTTTTAATTCTTCAACCCCTTCTTTCTCCTTTCTCACATTACTTCCTTTTTTCAATCATACCTAAGGACTTCTAGTTCTAAACTATTGGTGATGTCCTTGGGTAGATCCCTCCGGCTCTGGCGGATCATAGGACGAATTTCCTATCCTTAGTCACCTTATAACTCCATGACTATCCTATGTTGCCATAAAACCATTTTTCTTGAAAATATCTCAAAGTGTTTATGATTATAAAACATGATTTGTTAACACCTTGAGAGTTTTATAGTTTTAGAAACACTCCCCCTTCACATGTGCTTATATTGTTTTAACTTAAATCTGCATAGAGAGGGTAGAGTTTGCACTTTTTGAATTGATCGGCTCATGATAAACAATTCCCCACGAGACACGGTTACGTAGCTTAGTTAAAGAGTTCCATTGTCAGTTTTTAGATGACAACTAGCTCTGATAACTACCTTGAAGTTGTAAACTCTTCTTGAAAAGAAGGTTAGACCCATGAAAGTGCATGTCTATCACGAGTTTCACGAAATGGTACATTTACTGACATTGATTCCTCGTCAATTCAATAGTTTCAACTGAGTCTAGCTCTTTAGAGATTCAATCAACGATCATTAAACATTTTTTATCACATTTTAATCTCGTCTTCTTCCCCTCAAAAATAGCATATTCGTGATATTTTTGATATCAACGGATTAAACAAAATTTTTAGAATCTTTTGGCGAAACAAACGGATTTGAATTTAGCATGAAATTGGAACATTTTGGTTTTATACTCCCCCTTTAATAAAGCATAATCAATAAAGGGTTTTGGAGGGAGTTATCTTGAGCACAAAATATTTTGAAAGATTTTTGAAAATCTTTTTGAACAATCTTGAAAAAGGTGCTCAAGATGATGATGATTTCTCATCAGTTTTAAATGTAGTGCACTGAAGCGTACACTCAATTTTTTCTTTAAAAACACGAGTTTTGATTTGAAAATAATCAAAAGTCATCATTTTTGGTATGGGTTTCGTACTGAAGTATACAAAATCCATTGTGAAAGAAATTTTGAGGAACGACATGTTTTAGAAAACATTTAAATAACTCTCGCTCAAGCATCTGTACATGTCCGTATCATTGTTGAATGACATTTCTAGAAACGTAAAGAATATCGATTATACGAGAGACATGACGTGAGAAGAATATTTTTGGATTTTTGATTTTATAATGTTTTTGTATTTTTTTTGAAAGATTTTATATTTTTATATTTTTCTTTTGTTGGTTTTTCAAATTTTGTATTTGTTTTTTCAAAAATATTTACAGCGAAGTTTTTTGGAAAATCATTTTTAAGAGGATTCGAGAAGACGTTCTAACTCCTCAGGGGTTAGGCTTCGCATTCCAATTCATCGAACTAAATCGTCAAACCTTTCTTTTGGAAGGGCTTTAGTAAATAGATCGGCGAGTTGGTAATCTGTCTTCACGAAAAATAATTCAACAGTACCCTCTTCTACGTGCTCTTTGATGAAGTGGTAACGGACACGAATGTGCTTAGTCTTTGAGTGATGAATAGGATTGCATGATATGGATATGGCACTTTTCGAGTCACAATACATAGGTATTTTATCGAAAGTAAAGCCATAATTTGTGAGTTGTGTTCTCATCCATAGAACTTGAGCACAACACGCAGATAAAGACACATATTCTGCTTCAGCGGTTGAAAGTGCAGTACAATCTTGTTTCTTTGAAGACCAGCTTACTAACTTTTCACCCAAAAATTGTGCTCCTCCAGATGTACTTTTTGCTGTAACTTGATCACTTGCGTGGTCCGCATCTGAAAAGGCGATTAGATCAAATCCGGATTCCTTCGGATACCAAAGTCCCCTGTGAATGGATGTCTTCAGGTACCGAAAGATCCGTTTAACCTCTTTGAGGTGCAGTTCGGTAGGCTTTGCCTGAAACCGTGCTAATAAGTAAACAACAAAATGAATATCGTGTCGACTAGCAGTGAGGTACATGAGAGAACCAATCATGCTCTGATATTTCTCCGGATCAATAGGTTTCCCAAATAAATCGGCTCCAATTTTTGGTGAAGTTACCATTGGTGTTCCGACCGAATCACAATTATCCATACCATGATTTTTCAAAATCTCAGTTGTATATTTAGATTGATTAATAAATATTCCATAAGGGGACTGATGTATTTGTAAACCAAGAAAAAATTTTAGTTCCCCCATCATGGACATTTCAAATTTGCTTTTCATGAGATTTTCAAAATGTTTTGAAAGATTCGGATTAGTGGACCCAAAAATGATGCCGTCCACCTAAATCTGAACAATCAAAATGTCATCGTTGTATTTTCTTGTGAACAAAGTAGGATCAACCGTTCCTTTGGTGAAATTGTTTTTGATCAAGAAAGAGGACAGTTCGTCATACCACACTCTCGGAGCTTGTTTCAAATCATAGATTTCCTTTTTGAGTTTGTAGACATAGTCTGGATGTTCCATGTCTATGAAGCCTTCTGGCTGACTCACGTACACTTCTTCTTTCAGAGTTCCATTCAAGAACACGGTCTTAATATCTATCTGATAAACCGTAATGTTTTTGTGAGCTGCATAGGCTAAGAATATCCTGACTGCTTCAAGTCTAGCTACCGGCGCGAATGACTCTTCAAAGTCTATCCCTTCTTCCTGTCTGTAACCTTTGGCCACGAGACGAGCTTTGTTGCGAATTACAGTCATTTCTTCATCCCTTTTGTTCTTTCATAACCATTTGAGATCAATGATGCGAATGTCAATTGGTCTTGGAACCAAATCCCAAGATTCATGTAGACGGTATTGGAGAAGTTCATCCTGCATTGCTTCTATCCATGCATTGTCTGCCATTGCCTCCCGAATGTTCTTCTGTTCAATATTGCTAATTGAGCAAAGGTAAATGCACAAGTCGCAATCTGTGGCAAGTTGGCGTCTTGTCTGAATTGGCCGTGAAGGTTCACCAATAACTTGTTCAATTGGATGGGCTTTTGTCCACTTCAGAGTAGAAGGATACTGTTGGTTAAACGTATGCGAGTTAGATGGTTCTCGTAAGCTTGAAGATGATTCAGCTGATTCCGTAGCAAACGGGTTTTCAAATAAGTCTTCTTCTAACGTTGCATCATTCTGGTTTTGTGAAGGTTCTTCTTGAAATGATATGTTTTGGTTTTGCTCATCAACTGCTGGTAAAACTGTTTCAAGAATAGGATTTGCAGAAGTCGATGTAGATGACGTTGATGGAGTTGGTGCATTGGTTTCGACCGTGGTAGATGCATCTTCTGTTGGTGGTGGTGGATGATTTTGAGCGGGTGCAGCGGAATGATGGTTTGATGCATTTGTCGAAGTTCCACCATGTTGGGTTTTTGGTTCCTTGGATCAAGAATTATTCTAAGTGTTGGAACCACGGACAGAGTTAATGAAACCACGGACAAAAGAATGGATCCACTGCTGAAGACAAACCGCGGCTAGTAGTATTGTGTAACCACGGATATTGTAATGTAAACACTGCTAGTCTTGTATAGTCTGTTTAATATTTTGTATTAGATAAATATGGAAAAGATATTTATCTTGTAGGTTACGTATTGTATTGTGTAAAGGACTCCTTAGCCTATAAAAGGAGGTCCTAGGTTAGATTAGATATACGTATGTTTTATATCTAAGGTCGATACACTTCAAGGTTGTAAAACCCTAATACTGGTTAGAGTATTCGTATTAATAATAATATTGAGGTGTTTAATGTTCATTGTTCTTCTTCTTAAGATTAAGTATTAAATTCCGCGTGATACTTAATAAGTCTTTGTTTAAGTCAGTTTTTATATTAGATCGTGTGCTCAACTGGGATCAACAAGTGGTATCAGAGATTGTGATCTAGAAACTGTAACCAAGAAGAAGTTTTGTTAAGTTCTATTCACGAAAGCTAAAATGTTTGACGAAAATCACATGGTAACTGCATCAAAGTTGCCTATGCTCAAGCATGGTGAGTATCAAATCTGGAGAATGCGAATGAGGCAATACATTCGTATGATTGATTATGCCATCTGGGATGTTGTTGAAAAAGGTGATACTCTTCCTAAGAAGGGTGATGATGGTAAAGAGATAGCTATTGTTAGTGAAGTCGACAAGGCTCAAAGCAAACTGGAGATTAAAGCTCATAGTATTCTCTCTATGGGAATACCTAATGAGTATGCTTTGGACTTTGAAAGATATGAGTCTGCTAAAGAGTTATTGGATGCTCTTGAAACAAGGTTTGCTAGTAATGAAGCTACAAAGAAATCAAGGAAGAATATGCTCAAGCATCAGCTTGAAAATTTCACTTCTCTTAGTGGAGAAAAACTTGATGGCACTTATAATAGACTTCAAAAACTTATCAGCCAATTGAAGTCGGTGGACGACAATGTTATTCAAGAAGATATAAATTTGAAGTTCATTAGAAGTTTATCACCTGAATGGGCTGTTCATACAATTGTGTGGAGAAATAAGGAGGACTTTGATAAGATGATTCTGGATAATCTCTACAACAACTTGAAGGTTTATGAGTCTGAGAACAACGTTGCTGGTGCATCTTCTACTAATCAAAACATTGCTTTTGTTTCCACTAATCACAAGAGTTCACAAAATGTATCCAATGCTGCCTATGGAATAACCACTGCTATTGCAAATAATACCACTGTTAGTGATAATGTCAGTGATGGTGCAATTTGTGCTTTTCTGGCTGATTTAACTACCAGTGTTACTGTCTTGAATCAAGATTTAGATCAAATTGATCCTGATGATCTTGAAGAGATGAATCTTCAATGGAAGATGGCTATGTTGACTCTCCAAGCAAGGAAGTTTCTGAGGAGGACTGGAAGACATGTTAAGTATGATGGTCAAAGGAGAGCTGGATTCGACAAAAGCAAGATGGAGTGCTTTAACTGCAAGAAGAAGGGTCACTTTGCTAAGGAATGTCGAGCTCCTAAGAGGACTGAAGGCATCAAGAAGACCACTGAAGAGCCTGCTACTTCTTCAGCATTGGTTGCTCAAGATGGTATTGGAGACTATGACTGGAGTGATCAGATTGAAGAAGGTCCCAATGCGGCTTTTCTTGCTAGTGAAGCTTCTAAAGAGCATAACTTTGCTTTTATGGCCTATGCTTCATCTTCTGGTTCAGATTCTGAGGTATCTAATGATTCTAAAACTTCTACTTGTTCTTTTAAATCATGTCAAGATAACTTAGAATCTCAAAAAGCTATCACTGAGAGTTTAAGGAAATAAGTAGAAAGACTGTCTCTAGATAACTTAGGTTATAGAGTTGGTCTAGAAAGTGTTGAAGAAAAGCTTAATTACTGTATTAAATGTGAGTTTAAGTATGTTGATAAAATTAATATACTAGGTGGTGAAATTGATCTTAAGGATAGAGAGATTAAGATGCTTAAAGAGAAACTAGAAAAAGCAGAGAGTGTAAAAGTAGAAGCCCTAAAAGAAAAAGAAAAACATGTTGTTAGGGTTGCTAAAACACAGTATGCTTCTGATCTAGTAAATAAGCCAATAGGTCAAAAATTATTTAAGGATGGTACTGGTCTTGGTTACAATGATATGCCATCACCATCTCTGATGAAACATGCACCACCTACAAAAGAGCTCTCATTTAGCAGTGAATTTAGTTTCAATAAACCTGTAGGTGAGACTAACAAGATTGAATCACCTAAGATAGGTTCTAATAAGTCATCTGATGCTCCCACAATTGAAGATTGGGAATCAGATTCTGAGGAAGATAAATCTGAATCAACTAAGCCTGAAAAGATAGAAAAAGTTAAGAAAGTTGATTCTGAACAAGCCAACCTTGTGCCTAGATTTGGAGCTCAAATTGCTAAGAAAGTAGTAGAGTACAAGGAAGTACCTAGGGAACAGATGAAAAGATACATACCTAGGGGAAACCAGAGAAACTTCAATGGACTAATTTCAAACATATTAGGAGATGAGTTTCAATGTGTTAAAAAGGCTTGCTTTTCATGTGGTAGTTTTGAGCACTTACAGAGAAACTGTTATAAAAACAGACCACAAGTTTGGAATCATTGGAGGAGGGTAAATCATCAAAATTTTTCAAAGAAAACAAACCCTCATCCTAACAAAAACATGAGTCCTAGAGCAGTGTTAACGAGGAATGGGAATACAAAATCAATTGTCACTGCTGTACCCAAATGGGTTCCAACCACTGCTAAGCAAAATCAAACCACTGCTAAGCAAAATATCATCACTGATACTAAAGAAGTTTTAAAAATTCCAAAGGTGATAACTGACACAGTGGTTGGAAACCATTTTTATGCTGTTAAGGCCTCAGCTAGTTGGCAATGGAAGCCTAAGACCAAGGTTTTACATCATGTCAACTGTGCATCAATGGACCTAAATAAATTTGATTATGTTGATGCACAGGGCAGACCCAAGTCAGTCTTGGCTTGGGTCCACAAAAGGAACTAATTTGTTTAATTTCATGTGCAGGGCAATCTACAAGATGAGCTAAAAGATAAAGGAGTCTTTGATAGTGGTTGCTCTGGGCACATGACTTGGGATGGGAGCAACCTGGAGGATTTTGAAGCTTTTGATGGATGATATGTGGCATTTGGTAATGATCCAAAGGGAGGAAAGATACTTGGCAGAGGCATAATCAGAACATGGAATTTAGACTTTGAAAAGGTCTATCTGGTACAAGGACTTAAGTATAATTTATTCAGTGTTTCTCAAATGTGTGATAAGAAAAACTGGGTACTTTTTGGTGAAACTGAGTGTGTGGTGTTGTCACCTGATTTTAAGATGCCTGATGAGAAGTATATACAGCTTAGGGTACCTAGGAAGGAAAACATATATTGTTTTGATCTTAAAGATGTAATTCCTAATAGGTCCTTAACCTGTTTGTTTGCTAAGGCATCAGTAGATGAGTCAAAGTTATGGCATAGAAGGCTAGGTCACCTCAATTACAAAATAATCAATAAACTGGTAAAAGGCAACTTAGTGAGAGGGTTACCTTCTAAGGTTTTTGAGTGTAAGGAACTGTGTGTGGCTTGTCAAAAAGGAAAACAACATAGAGCTTCTTGTAAGACCAAAACTGTTAACACCATCACACAACCACTGTTTATGCTTCATATGGACTTATTTGGACCTACCTTTGTTAAAAGTTTGAACCATAAGCAGTATTGCCTAGTTATCACTGATGATTATAGTAGATTTTCTTGGGTATACTTTTTGGCTACTAAGAGTGAGACTAGTGACATTCTCAAGAGTTTCATTACTAAGATAGAAAATCTGGTAAATCAAAAGGTCAAGGTAATCAGATGTGATAATGGAACTGAGTTTAAGAATGATGTGATGAATCAGTTCTGTGTAGTTAAGGGTATAGAAAGACAGTTTAGTGTTGCTAGAACACCACAAAATAATGGTGTAACTGAAAGGAAAAATAGGACACTAATTGAGGCTGCTAGGACAATGTTGTCAGAATCTAAGTTACCAACTACCTTTTGGGATGAAGCTGTAGGTACTGCATGTTATGTGCAGAATAGAAGTAAGGTAGTGAAGCCTCATAACAAGACCCCCTATGAGCTGTTACATGATAGGAAGCCAATGATTGCATTCCTAAAACCTTTTGGGTGTCCTGTTACTATCTTAAATACCATAGACTACCTAGGCAAGTTTCAAGAAAAAGCTGATGATGGATACTTTTTAGGCTATTCTTCTAATAGTAAAGCCTTTAGAGTGTACAATAGGAGGACTAGAATTGTTGAAGAGAACCTACATGTTCAATTTAGTGAAAAGACTCCTAGTGTTGAGACCAAGGGACCAGACTGGCTGTTTAACATTGATATGCTAACCAAATCTATGAATTATGAGCCTATCATTGCAGGAACTTCCACTAATGTTAATGCAGGTACACAAAAGGATTCTGATGCAAAAACAACTTCTAAGGAAGCTGATTCTCCAAAGGAGTTCTATTTGGTTGAAAAGTGGAAAGCTGGTTCTGTCTCACCCATCATTGATAAGCAAGGTCCCACTGATGATGATGCATTGAATACTGGAAGCAAAGTTGATCATCATCAAGATAAGGATGAGTTATTGAAAGAGGACTCAGTGTCGGTAGAAGAAATTGAAAGAAAGAAAAGGCATTCCGAAAGCACTGCTAAGCCAAACAAAAGCACGGATATTAATAATGAAAGCACTTCTAAGCTAACTTCTACCACTGCCAGTTCAAGTGAAACCCCGGTTGTAAGTACTGGTGATAGTACTTTCTTTGGACCAATAGCAAAGCCATTATTTGGTGAAGAGGAGTATCCATATGATCCTACCATGCCTGCTTTGATAGAAATTGATACTCCTACTGATGATGAAGACATGGATGATTTCTTCAATGCTGATCTTACTAACTTGGAAACAGTCATTCATGAAAGTCCAATCACTAACACTAGGATTCACAAGATTCATCCCAAGGAACAAATACTTGGAAATTTGAATACTCCAATTCAAACAAGAACCAGGGTTAAGAACACTGAAACCTTTCCTGAGCAAGTTTCTTTGCAAGATCACTTCACAAAAGAAACAGTCATAAAGATCTGCAAAATTGCCTGTTTGCTTGTTTTCTGTCTCAAAAAGAGCCCAAAAGAGTGGAAGAAGCTTTATCAGAAGAAGGATGGGTGGAATCTATGCAAGAGGAGCTTCTTCAGTTCAAACTTCAAGAGGTTTGGACATTGGTTGATCTTCCTAATGGTAAGAGGGCAATTGGGACAAAATGGGTGTTTAGAAACAAGAGGGATGAAAGAGGAATAGTGGTAAGGAACAAATCAAGGTTGGTTGCTCAAGGATACACACAAACTGAAGGCTTGGATTATGATGAAGTATTTGCTCTAGTTGCAAGAATTAAGGCTATTAGATTATTTTTAGCTTATGCTTCATTCAAGAATTTTGTTGTGTATCAGATGGATGTTAAAAGTGCATTTTTATATGGCACAATTGATGAGGAGGTTTATGTTTGTCAACCTCCTGGTTTTGAAGATCCTGATCATCCTGACAAGGTTTACAGGGTGAGGAAGGCTATGTATGGGTTGCATCAAGCTCCTAGGGCATGGTATGAGTGCCTGTCTACTTATTTGATGGACAATGGATTTAAAAGAGGGTTGATTGATAAAACTTTGTTCATTAGGAAGCATAAAGATGATATTTTATTGGTTCAGGTCTATGTAGATGACATCATCTTTGGCTCAACTAATAAGGAGCTATGCACAGAATTTGAGAAACTTATGCATGATAAGTTTCAAATGAGTTCTATGGGAGAACTCACTTTCTTTTTGGGGCTACAGGTTCAACAGCAGACTGATGGTATCTTCATTAGTCAAGACAAGTATGTGGCAGATGTTTTGAAGAAGTTTGGATTTCAGGATGTGAAGAGTGCTAGTACACCTATGGAGACTCAGAAACCACTGCTACCAGATGATGGAAGTCCCAAAGTTGATTTGAAGTTGTACAGGTCCATGATTGGATATTTGATGTATCTCACTACATCTAGGCCAAATATTATGTTCTCAGTATGTGTGTGTGCAATATTTCAAGTCACACCCAATACCTCACACATGAATGCTGTGAAGAGAATCTTTAGATATCTTAAAGGTCATCCTAAATTGGGCCTTTGGTATTCTAAGGATTATCCTTTTGATTTGGTGGCCTATACGGATAGTGATTATGCTGGTGCTAGTTTGGATAGGAAATCTACAACTGGAGGATGTCAGTTTTTGGGAAGGAGACTAATTTTATGGCAGTATAAAAAGCAAACTATTGTGGCAAATTCTACAACTGAAGCTGAATATGTGGCTGTTGCTAGTTGCTATGGTCAAGTACTTTAGATTCAGAATCAATTGCTGGATTTTGGGTACAACTTTCTGCATACTAAGATTTACATTGATAATAACAGTATAATTTGCATCATTAAAAATCCTGTTTTACATTCTAGAACTAAACATATTGAGATAAGGCATCATTTTATTAGAGATTGTAATGAGAAAAGATTGATTCAAATGGTAAAAATCCATATTGATTTCAATGTTGCTGATCTTCTCACTAAAGCTTTTGATGTGGGGAGGTTTCAGTACCTTGTTGTTAGTATTGGAATGATTAATCTCTAAATCTCAACTTGTTTTGTAAAAGTTTGTATAAGTATTGGACTGTTATTATGTGATCTTAGTATTGCTATTTTTGTTTCTAACCACTGATAGTTATGTTCAAACCACTGTGTGTTGCTTTGTGTTTCCACTAACCATTTTGCAGACAAATGGAAGTTAATCACTGATGCAAAAGAAGTACATTAAGAAGTTGTTCATTTAGTCAAGACACAATGTACAACAGACAATCAACTTCAAATGACATAAAAGATCATTCCTACCATCTATTACAAAAGCTAGGAGTACTATATATCTTGTACTAAGAAGAAGCTACATATGTAAAAGGAAAGATGGATTGATGAAAACAAGGATGGCTGCTTTTGTGATATGAAAAATCTTCAGTTGTTCCATCTACTCGTTCCACCATAAAGCAACTACTACATCTTCCCTTTTCCCTTTCCCTTCACCTCTGCACCCTTGCCCTTTCCCTTCCTTCCATGAGTTGAAGAACCAGCTCCTGGAGTAGGAAGACCAATCACCACCTCTCTGTTCTTTGGAAGTGGTGGATTTCTGGCACGTGGCCTTGGTTGGGGTTGAGATGGTGAAGGTTGTGCTCTCTCTGCTTCCTCTCTCACCAATCTATTGAAGATTGGCTCTAGGCGCTCAGTAGAATCATCTGAACCCCTAGATGACTCACTAGGATCCACTACACTATCATCTTCAGATAACGGAAGAAATGGGGACTTTCTAGGTCGTGGTTCTTGTGGAGGAAGGTAAAGATGCCATGGATTCGAATCATCACTTGATGATGATGATGATGATGAGGAGGAGGAGGATGTTAGATCGATGACTTCTGGTTGATTCCACATGCTGATTGTTGTTGATTGTGATTTTTGAGGAATTAGGGTTTTGGATTAATTGATGTGTGTGTTATTTAGGACTAGGGATTCTCTTATAGGCAGAGCAAATGATATTAGTGAGTAAATGAGGACAAGGTTTAAGTGGTTGAGGAGTTAATGAGGTCTTTTGACTTTGAAAATGAATTAATACCGGAAGTTGACCATATTGACTTAGCCTTTAGCACATTGGCTAACCACTGCTAAGTATATGGAACCACTTCTATGTTTTGCTAACCACTGCTAACATTAATTCTCTTCTCTGTGTTTGGTTTATTTTTGTGATTTGCAGGTATGAAGGATGGTTGTACATTGGAGCATGTGATGTTTTTAGCTACTAGTGTTTAAAAAAAAAAAAAAAAAAAAAGATTGTGTAATCCTTCATATTTTTTTTGTGTTCTATCACTAATTTTGACACAGATTTGCTTGCTGTATCTCTTGGTCAACTGGTTGGAGTGAAATTCTGTATCCACTGCTAGTGTTTTTCAAACCACGGATAGAGGCTGTCAAACCACTGCTAGCATGTTGCTGCTTTTTGGATACTTCAGGGGCTGTTTGGTAACTTTGGTGAAAACACATTGTGGAAACGTAGAGGGGGGTGAATACGTTACCGTTTAAAAACTTTAGATCTTTAGTATCAAATCGCTTATGAAGCTTGTTATAATATGAAAGTACCAATTATTGTTTGTGACTAATATAAAGCATGGTAAACCAAGTTGTCACACAATCATGAACATCAAACCACATCACAAACAATAGTATAGTGCAAGTATAAAAGTAAATAGATAAAGAAAGGAAAGTGCAAACCGAACACGAGGATTTATAGTGGTTCGGTCACGGATCTTCTTTCCGCCCTACTCCACTCCCCGAGTACCCAACTCGAGAGTTACTTCACTAAATCAACAAGCTCCCTTCTCGGCGGAGAAAACCTTACAATCGTCGCTTACACTTTTTCCGGTACAAAGCTAAATACCGGGTTCTAGTTCGAGGTAGAACCAACCTAACGTCGCCTATACAATATTTCCGACACTAAGCTAGATGTCGAGTTCTTTTACAAGGGTACAACCACTCCCAATATGTTTTATGGCCCAACATAATAAACCTTGTGTTTTATGGCACAAACACATAAACCATCTAATCTAGTTTGGTGAAAGTGTTGTTATGATGCAATGATGTTTACACTAATGATCCATGACACAAATGTCTAATGGATATGAATAACTACTTCTAAATGAACTTCCATTGATAGGAAGCCTTCATGATGAAGATCACAAGTTCCCTAAACTTCTTGTGATAGATCTTCAACTTGTGGTGAGTGGGGATGGCTAGATCTCCAAGATTTCCTTGGTTGATCAAAGAGTATGCTTACAACAAAGATGAATGTTAGAAGCATTATGATCATGATCATTAGGGTGTTTAATGTGTGTTACTACATTGTTAATGATTGATCTAAATGTATGCAAGAAGGTGGAGAAGATTTGCTTTGAAGTGGTGAAGAAATGGGAAAACAATGGGCTTCTATTTATAGCCAAAAGTGGACAGGAGCGTCCACGGACCACGGACCCCTTAAAAGGGTTCCGTCCTTTATACAATTTGGTACCGTGGGTACCTGACATAAAATCTAAAAAATATTTCTTCAAATCTTTGCAAGATATTACCAAATCTTACTAAGATCACATTTGATATATTGAGTATCAATCTAACCAAAATATTCAAGTGATCTTCCAAGGATTTCAAAGATGATGCATGACATGATGTAACATGTATTTCCATTTTTAGATTAAAAGGTTTATCAAGGTAAACTTGTAAAATGTATTATGTAACTAGTTAATAAAATGTCTAGTTACCTTTTGAAATACTTGTGAATGCAAAATGTAAAATGAGGTTCGAAATAGAATGGTTAACCTATTAAAATACTTAGTGACTCTAAATGTATTTTAAACATTCTAAATGATTTGTTAATGGGTTTGATCATAATGCCACATAACAAACATGTACGAACCTGTGTTGTAACATACGAGGACTTGAGACATCGAGAGGTGTTGAATGTATGTTGAGACAAAGTGTGATTACAAGTAACTTGTACATTTTACGTTATGTATTACAAGTTACATGTTTGTCATCAATCAAAACAAACGAGACTGTATAGATTAAATATCGTAATATTTGCACTAACAATCTCCCCCTTTTTGATGATGACAAAGATATGTAAACGTAATAGAAAGTACAATGTAAAAAGTTACTTGTATCCTTACTACCTTTACATTACCTTCTCCGTTTACACTCTTCTCCCCCTTTTGTCGAAACAAAAAAGGGCGTGTCGTTGGAGTTTAACTTCATTTCTCCCCAAAAAGGCGAGCTTGCATCATCCCTAGTGAAGTTAAATCGTCTACTTCAATCCGTTCCTTGTTTGGTAGCGGATCCATGGATCAAATAAAGAGGCTTAACCTACATCAAGGTTAGTTTTATGCAACAAAAATTATGAGAAATATATGAAAAAGAAAAATGCATAGTAATGTTAGCCTATTTTCTCCACTTTTTATCGAAGCACAAATGCTTGTTGAAAAGTGAGAATGATGCTAAATGCGTGCATGCTCCCCCTTGACGGTTGCTCCCCCTTGTTTGAGGTGTCAGGGTATGATTAAAAACCTACAAAACAAATATTAGTGCAAAACTATATTCGTCATTGGACGAGTAAGTGTTATACAACAAAGTGTGTATAATATGCATTCAGTAAATTCTTGACGGAAGCTCCCCTTGCTCTAGGGCGTCAAGATGAACCTTCAAAATAAATATTAGTATAATAGAAGCTTTGTCTTTAGACAAATATGTCATATACAACCAAGTGTATAGACGATGCAATATGAGTGCTTAAAGGATATTCCTCCTTGTTCTAGGGTGTAAAAAAAATAATTGATGCAAACTTCATCCTTAGATGAGTAAGCTATATACAATCGAGTGTATATGATGATGAACCTACAATGAAAAACATTAGTGCAATATATTTCATCTTTTTCACAAAGAAAAATGAGATGTATATATGTGATAAATGATATAATCAAAGATCTCATGAAGTGTAGTCTCCTAATTACAATCATAAGAAAAGTGAGAATATAATATGATAAAAACCTACAAAATAATTCCTAGAAAGAAGATATGAAGTCTGCCACCGGGTGTGCCACTAGTGGTGCTAGTGTTGGTGTCGGTTTACTAGTAGGATTCATGTGGTGATGGTAGATGACTTGACATTTACAAAAGCAAGTTTTCGCTAATCCATGGTGGTGATGATTAGTGAAAGTGGTGATGGAAGGTGGTGGTGATTAGGTAGGAAGCTATTAAAGAGTTAGAAACTCGTATGTATAGCACATATAAAAGTATGGATTCATGCAATCCTTTCGTCATGTCAAGTGACCAAAGCTAAGAGAAAAAAAAATGAATGGACATTGCATTTCAATGATGCATAAGGGTTATGATTTGAATGATTTATTGATGCTAACAACCTAGTGTTTTGAGCAAGTTCTCATATGCTTCAACCCAAGGGTAATCAATAATGCGTTCTATCTAAGAATATATAAAAGTGATAACATGAAGATAAATTCGTTCATTGATTAACACGAATTATAAAAATGACCTATTCTAGGTGACAATGGGAAAGGTAGTATTAGTATGGTTTTGACCGACATGGATGATTATCACTTTGAAAAGAAGTGAAGACAATATGGAAAATACTAATAATAATAATGAGTACCTATATGAGGATGAGAATGACATCATATAAGTGAGAGTTGGATGGACCAACGTGTTGGAGATGGCTGTTTTGATTAATTTATCGTTTGCACTGACAATGACATGCATGATATATGTCAAGCGAGAAAAGGATAAGATCCTATGATGGTGTTCTAGATAGTGAAGTTGTAAGGTGCTAGGTTAAGGAAAATCCTAGATTCGTTGATTGTGGAGATGAAGAAGTTTGTAAAACACATGATGTGTTTTTCACTTGATGAGGTATTGGTGTAAACTTGTGATATAAAGTTAAAAAGGTTGAACTAGTTGTGGTTTCGTGAACTGGTTTTAGCTAAGTGGTGTTTATCTATGTGTTGGTATTTTAGAGTCTAAGAGACATAAATTTTGACAAAATACAATTATGTGAATGGATTTCTCTCCCCCTTAATTAGTGGACATCCAACATAATGTGCAATGTATCAAATAAGGAATGACAACAAAGTGTTTAGGAGGTTATTCGGGTTAACGAAAGAGGTGAGCTTAGTAATGTTTTTCTGGATGATGGTTAGCATACAATGAGCTTCATCCTTAAAGTCACGTACCTCTTCTCGATTAATACGAGATAATCGTATGATGAGGCATGTAGTTTCCTAATAGGAAGTGAAGAGGATCAGAGTATTGTTATAACTAAATAATGATGTAGATGATTTTTGGAAAGCGGAAGCTAAAATGAGATTTGGAAAGAGGTCGGTTGAAAGACAAAAATGCAAAGCCAACCAGCTAGAACTTAATTCTATATTCTTTTAAACTATATGCAAGTGTAGGGGTACCATAAAGCATAGTACTAATCTACATAGCAATAAAGGGGATTTTGCAAAAATGAGCATATAAAAGTTAGAACCAAGTGAGATAACAAATAATTTGTTATCAACCTACAAAACAAATTTGGTAGTGACAAAAGATGTTAACATGATAGAAATCAAATGATAACATATTATATAAGCAAAAACACATTGCACTTTAGTAGACAAGAAATCACCATACAAGATAGCATCAAGACAATCATATTATGCAAGAATACAACTTTATTCAAGACATTTCATTTTGAGATTGTTTTGTCGTTAGACTTAGACGCTTAAGCATACTTGGCTTGTAAATTAACTCAACAATCTATGTGATTAATTTGTAAGATAAAAAGGCTTCTAAAAGTTTGTCATACCAAAAGCATTTTGACATATTATATGTGCATATGTAGCAAACAAATAGTGTGACAAGAAGCAAAAGAAACAAGATGAAAGATTCATGCAAGCCATGTTTAAGACATAACAATTTGGAGCATGTATCATTTGGATCGTACTACACATAGATATAATGAATGCCAACTAATAGCTTTCAAACACAAACTTATCATATCAGAATTATCACGTATCAAAATGACATATTATGATTTCATAAGTAACATGTTAATCATGCTAAAATTAATTCAAAAGTAAGTATCATGCAAATAAAGTTTTAGGTTTAAACGTTTAGTAGCATGAAACAAGAATACAAGCATTATAAAACCGTACTAAGGTTTACACATTCGACTAGTTATCAAACACTAAGATAATGTCAAATCAACTTATCGTATTAAACAAGAACATGTAATCAACACATGTAAGTGCAATGCAAGTGGTTTTACTAAGGTTTACACATTTGACTAGTTATCAAACACTAAGATAATGTCAAATCAACTTATCGTATCAAACAAGAACATGTAATCAACACATGTAAGTGCAATGCAAGTGGTTTTAAAAGAAAAGTCGTATATACTACTTGTTTGATTAGTATTCCTAAGGCGAGGCAAACTATCAATGTTTTAACACTTACTTTAGGCAAGTATAGGAAAACAGATTTTTCAAGTTGGAGAATGAATATGAGACTATTACTAGCGGTGCTCAATTAAGGCTAAACACGACCATTTTTACGGGTGATTCCACAAACCCAACTTCTCTCCAGGAAGCAATTCAACCGTTAGGTCAAATTGAGTTTCTAGTGCAATAGATTCTCCAGTAATCATTCTCATGTTAGAAAGATGGGAACTCCTACTTTTGCCTATTAAAGTGTATAAAAGATGATAGTTTACCAATACTTGGCTTAATGTGACACAACTAATATGCAATATAACTAAGGAGACGAAGATGTCATGTTATACAGATGAATTTTAACAATAGTGTGTTTGATAAACAATGTGTTTTAATCTTGTGTTTAGAATCGAAAGTTGTTCAAATTACACAGCTAATTGTATGATCTAATGGATGACATCTTGTACTTTAAATGTGAATTGATCATCTAAGACTAGAGAATGGAATATGTTAAACTAAGAACGTTCTCAAGAAAGCTCTTTGGAACATTATTTAACAAGAATCTAAGTGAGGTTACCAACTTCAATAGATCTTGTGTATGCTCTAAAATTGTGTAGTTTTAACCTTGGATGTGCACTCGGTTTGAGCAAGGTTAGGTTATGATGTACGCTTGAAGGGAAATAGATACAAATAGTATCTTTCAACAAATGAGATTATCCCATGGGATAAAGTTATCATGCTTATGAAAACAAGTATGACAAGATGAATTGGATATGCTAGTTCACAGAACTTGTAGATGTTTGTTTCAAGATCATTTAGCTAATGAGGTGTAATGAAATCTCTTGTAACACAACTATTTATGTCGCAAGAGTGATGCATAGGATATACAATATCCTTTTAACAAAATGAAAGCTTAACGCATGAATCTTAGTCATAATGTTCTTCAAAACATCATGTTTTCCTAAATGAAGATATGAAGCCAAAGTGTTTGAATCGGATAGTCCCATCTAAATAAACTTGGTCTCAAGATTATATTCACTAGATGATGACAAGAGGAATTCACTCGAGTTTCTTATGTATACTCCTCAAGAGTCATTGTTGCTTGGGGTGTATGATGTTGGCTTTGAGATTGCATTTTAACATATGTTGTTAAAATGTTGATTTGAAGTTTAACGAAATTTATGCAGAAGTTTAACGACAAAGTATTACTAATACTTTGATTATTTGTGAAGGTAGTACTACTTATACCTAGTGGAAATTGACAACAATTACCAAGAGCACCATGCTTATTTGATAGTTGAGGTTCTAGCCATAATGAATTATCTAAGTCCTTATATGTGGGAAAGGATGGTTGAGTTTTGTTCAAACGTGCATTTGATTCAGTACAAGTGTTGGACACAAGGGCTTTTTGAGCAATACACTCAACGAATTCAAATGATGGCAAGGATGGTGGATTGGTTGATCTAGGTGGTAGGTCTTCTAGTGTGTCTAAATAAGGATGTGGTGATGTAGGGGTTTGTTGTGCTATGGGAGTATTTAGGTTGATTATTTGTCCACAGATGTTGAACACAAAAAGTACGGATACTAATTCTTATGGTTTATTGGTTACTACAACTAGCGGGTGAAGTGCTTGAAGTTTTGGTTATGTCTATGAAGCTTAGGGGCTGAGGTATAGGTTCACCTTGAAAGGGCACGTTTGATTTAAAGTATACTCTTGGAAGTTCATGAGCAATACGGTTAATAGTGCCAAAAGATGGAAGAGGGATAGTAGGTGTCAAAGAGGGATAAGTGGCACCGTGGGTTTTTTTGTTTTGGATAAGTGTTTCAACATGTGTTGTTAAAATACTTGGGTGTTGATTTTTCGGATATGACTTTTAATGACTACAATCGTAAGTCGCATATACTTGAATATTTCGGATGAAATACTTGAGTTGTCAATCCTAATTTGTTGAGGTTATAAAGCTTAGATTGAACTCAAGGATAACAAGACTTGATAATATGTATTTAACATATGTGTGAGTTATGACTCGATGTAAATACTTATTGTCTTGAAGGATGACACATTATTTTCATGTTAACCAGGTGAGGCAATACATGTAGATACAAAACAATATCTATAGTCATATGTTAGACTTGTGTATGATATCTTTGCAAATAATGAGTCCAGGTTTATTAGTCTCGGTAAGTCATCTAAGTCATCCGCAAACGGGTGAGGAGATGTTGGTGGTGTTGCACAAAGTTTGATAGGAACAAGCTTTGGAGACTTTGGTAGTGAAGTTGTTTTGGATGATGGTGGGTGATTTTTGGTGGTGGAGTTGGAGTACTCAAGTTTAGAAAGTTCACATCTTGAATGGGTGATGAGATGTTGAGAGGTAATGAGTTTGAGGATGAAGAGCTCAAGTTAATGAAGCAACAAGATCGAATGCTAATCCTAGTGGTTTTCTTAAGTGGCTTATTTGAGGTTAAGGATTTAGTCATTTTGATTTTACTTTAAGAAATGCTAAGCTTGAGGAAAAGTAACAGTGAAGGTGTGAAAATGATCATCTTGAATGTGTTGATTTATGGAACTAAGGATTCATGGATTTGATGTTAATCCATACAAAGATGGTAGTTTCTAATGAGATGGAAGTGTCTAAAATTATGTCAAACATCCTAAGTTAATCCATTGAGGATGTGTTGAGTGAGGTATGAAAGATATGCATTAACAACTATCCTAGAAACGAAGTTTGGTAAATTAGATTACGGGATTTAGTAAAATTCAATAACTTACCTGTAAGATTCACGGCACCATTTCTTTACACAGCCGGAACCCTTGAATTGGTGCCGCCTGGTCCGCCTGTACAGGTATGGCGATACCAAAATACATAACAGACGGTACCAACATTTTGGTGCCGTCTGATCCGTGGACATCAGAAAAGTTCACAGACCCATTTTTTAGGTGTCGGGGAGTTTTCCGAAACCTGAAATTTTGCTTAAAACATGTGACATTAATTACTTCTAGTTAGGAAAAGTCGATACCACATATACAAATATAGTGGAGCATAGAATTTGACCAAGGGCTACGATTTTCACATAAAAGTGAAAATGGGTAAAATTTGATAACACACTTGTGCTATCCACCTGCATAAACCGGTTAGCGTACAACATTGTTTTAAGTCATATTATCATCCTACAAAGTAAAAACAAATAAATTACATCATACAACATTGTTTTTGTCCTTGTACCAAACACTCTCTTAACACCTTCATTTTTCAAAGTACTTGACTAATTTACTTAGTACTCATTGCTAAGTGAGTTATGACATTTCATAAGTTATGCGAGATGTTAGTAACCTATGCAAACGAAGTGATCTAATTCTACAAGCGATGGTAAAATAATTTTCCAACTTAGTGCACAAAATCTAGCAAATAACCTATTGTGCATAAACAAGAAATCGTCAAACAAGTGAATAAATAACATGGCAAGATTGACACTTATATTATGCAAACAAACAAGTGTAAACAACAATTTGAAAAATAAGCAAGCAACATATATGCAAACAACATAAACAAGTGGTCATTTAGCATAGCATAACAAGAAAGACACTTTTCGTCATTTTGCGTTTAAATATGACGATGTATACCAAGCTTGATTAGTTTCCTTTAAACATATTACCAAATTATTTAGTTTCAAAGGAAGTTGTATCAAAGTTCTAAGAATACCAACTTAAATTGCTTGATTCAAAATTTTGAGTTTTTATGTTAAAGCAAAACTCAATATTTTAGACATACTGTAGTATTTGGTCTATTTTACTTATTTAAAATTAGACTCAGGCCATGAGAGTATTTTTAAATGAAAGTGGACTCAATTCCCTTTAAAATGATAGGTGGCTCGACTCGTACGGACTTACGGTTAATTAGTTATGATTTTTTGAAGTTGCCCAAAAAACTGCATACTGTACATACGGATTCCACGGAACCAAATAAAGGGATCCGCCCTTTATAAGATTTGGTGCCGTGGTCCTCTGAGACAGATTCACCAAAACTAGTATTTGACATAGAGAAAACGTGTGCGACTTACTAGATTTCGTAGTAAACATATAATACACATATTTAACAATATATCTACTTATGTAACTTATCTTAAACATTTACGGAGGTGATTTTTCAACTAGATTTATAGTTATCCCAAACACTTCTTTAAAATCATATTTCTTCGTAAATTTTCTATGAGCACACAATACAATACTTACTAGTTCTTTCAACAAACTTTTTTTTTTTTTTTTTTTTTTTTTTATTTTACTTTTCAAGAAAACCTTCAAGCTTGTATACAAAGTTACATTTAACAACAAAATTTCTAAGTATAACAAGCAAAGCATTTTTCATATTATTTTTCGCTTCAATGGTAATTTGATACATGGATCGTACTCTATTTTAAAAACCATTTGTTTTGAAAATACGAGCTACGTGGCTCTGGTACCAATTGTGGAAACGTAGAGGGGGTGAATACGTTACCGTTTAAAAACTTTAGATCTTTAGTATCAAATCGCTTATGAAGCTTGTTATAATATGAAAGTACCAGTTATTGTTTGTGACTAATATAAAGCATGGTAAACCAAGTTGTCACACAATCATGAACATCAAACCACATCACAAACAATAGTATAGTGCAAGTATAAAAGTAAAGAGATAAAGAAAGGAAAGTGCAAACCGAACACGAGGATTTATAGTGGTTCGGTCACGGATCTTCTTTCCGCCCTACTCCACTCCCCGAGTACCCAACTCGAGAGTTACTTCACTAAATCAACAAGCTCCCTTCTCGGCGGAGAAAACCTTACAATCGTCGCTTACACTTTTTCCGGTACAAAGCTAAATACCGGGTTCTAGTTCGAGGTAGAACCAACCTAACGTCGCCTATACAATATTTCCGACACTAAGCTAGATGTCGAGTTCTTTTACAAGGGTACAACCACTCCCAATATGTTTTATGGCCCAACATAATAAACCTTGTGTTTTATGGCACAAACACATAAACCATCTAATCTAGTTTGGTGAAAGTGTTGTTATGATGCAATGATGTTTACACTAATGATCCATGACACAAATGTCTAATGGATATGAATAACTACTTCTAAATGAACTTCCATTGATAGGAAGCCTTCATGATGAAGATCACAAGTTCCCTAAACTTCTTGTGATAGATCTTCAACTTGTGGTGAGTGGGGATGGCTAGATCTCCAAGATTTCCTTGGTTGATGAAAGAGTATGCTTACAACAAAGATGAATGTTAGAAGCATTATGATCATGATCATTATGGTGTTTAATGTGTGTTACTACATTGTTAATGATTGATCTAAATGTATGCAAGAAGGTGGAGAAGATTTGCTTTGAAGTGGTGAAGAAATGGGAAAACAATGGGCTTCTATTTATAGCCAAAAGTGGACAGGAGCGTCCACGGACCACGGACCCCTTAAAAGGGTTCCGTCCTTTATACAATTTGGTACCGTGGGTACCTGACATAAAATCTAAAAAATCTTTCTTCAAATCTTTGCAAGATATTACCAAATCTTACTAAGATCACATTTGATATATTGAGTATCAATCTAACCAAAATATTCAAGTGATCTTCCAAGGATTTCAAAGATGATGCATGACATGATGTAACATGCATTTCCATTTTTAGATTAAAAGGTTTATCAAGGTAAACTTGTAAAATGTATTATGTAACTAGTTAATAAAATGTCTAGTTACCTTTTGAAATACTTGTGAATGCAAAATGTAAAATGAGGTTCGAAATAGAATGGTTAACCTATTAAAATACTTAGTGACTCTAAATGTATTTTAAACATTCTAAATGATTTGTTAATGGGTTTGATCATAATGCCACATAACAAACATGTACGAACCTGTGTTGTAACATACGAGGACTTGAGACATCGAGAGGTGTTGAATGTATGTTGAGACAAAGTGTGATTACAAGTAACTTGTACATTTTACGTTATGTATTACAAGTTACATGTTTGTCATCAATCAAAACAAACGAGACTGTATAGATTAAATATCGTAATATTTGCACTAACACACATTATGTCACACCCCCAAATTACCTGTTTTGCAGCGGAATGGAATTCCTGGGGATTGACTGTCATAGCATCACAATCACAGTTATATTGAACGACCTAAAGTATCGTTTGGAAAATACATCGTTTGATTTAATAAAATAATCAGAGTTACAACATCGGTCCCAAAAGGTTTACAAAGTTTGCGGAAATATAAATATATTACAAGTCCAAACGATGGTTTTAAAAGAAAGTGCCATAATATACAATGATGTAAGTCGACGCCGCGACTCAAAAGGTGGTTCCTTAACCATGCCATGATGATAATGCCTTAGATACCTGAGAATAAACATGCTAAAAAGGTCAACACAAAGGTTGAGTGAAATCCATAAGTTTAAGTAATTCGTTTGAACACAATAATCGTAGTGTGAGTTAAATGGTTTCACACTCATCGTTAAAAACAAAATCGTATTTATTTCACTAAGTTCATGACACCAAAGCGTAAACATCGCACCAATAAAAATTGGTAATCATCGTTTCATCGCCGCCCTAATAGGTAATTTGCCAATTTACCTTAATGATTCAAATATAGTGCGCTCGATTTCCCCTAAATGGGTCAATAGGAGCGGGAGTGTTAATTCCAATAGGCCTATTCACAATATTCGCGCTCACTCGCAAGTGACTAATGGTTCATGATGTAGGGACTTCGAACATGGCAAATACTTAGTGACAATAAAACATTCGGATATAGCATACAGTTCAAAGCATATGTGTTCGATTAAAAATGTAGCATGTATCTCCCCCAAGTGTTTGTAAAACAGTTAAAAGAGTAAAAGTGGGGCTATAAACTCACTTGGTAGCCTGGTGTGATGACAAGAGTGAGTACACTGAGGTATAGCGTGATGTGTCAACCGGGACCTATTACGAATGATATGATATGTCATGAGTTGCAATGTAATGTTATGCATGCATTTCGTATGTTATTTATACCATTTGCGAGTTTTGAAAATATTACTTGTCGTCGAAAAATACTCTTTTGACGTCTCGACCCTTCAAAAATCACTTTTCAAGTTTTTACGTCAAAATGTCATCCTACAATGGTTTTATAATGATTTATGGTGAAATTTTCACTTTTCGTCGCAAAACAATGTCGTCGGAATTATCATGAGATTAACAAAAATGGCTTTGGAAAACTAGTCGTAAAATGGTGTACGTCGATCGTTAGAGAACGAACTCGACGGTTTTGGAAAGTTTGTATCGATATCTAGAAGTTTCAGTTCAGGAGTTTTCGTCCAAAAGGTCTCGATCATAAAGATAATAAGGGCTAAAGATAGTGATTTTGTTGAATTGTTGTGCAGAAAAATGAGTTTCGGCCAAGTTTGAACATCCGTAAATAATTTACTATAACTCCGCTTTACAAACAGCTTGTTGTTTTGAAAAATATGGCCGGTGAACTTGATTTTACTAGAAGATAATTCGTTCCAAAAAGTTTCACATCATGGTTAAAAACTGCCGCAAACATGGTCGTTACAGCTAATGTAACACTTGTAACGTAAAAATAATAGTTTTTCAGAAAATAATAGTTACGGCAACTTTATAAAAACGTGCATATCTTTGTCGTTTCAAATCCGTTTTCTACGTATAATATGTCCTTAGCTTCGTATCGAAGTATACTAATATATTTTTGACTAGTTGAAATAATTTGTGAAGCTTAAGGCTCGTTTTTGACCCGAACAAACTAAAAATATGTTGCCGAAATTTCAGAAAATAATATATTTCGTCGTCAAACTTGTAAAATCCATAACTTCTTCGTTATAACTCCGTTTTTATCCGTTCAAGCGGCCACGGATTCATTTTAAAGTATATTTTCTAAATATCAAGGCCAAAATGTCGTGCTTACTGTCGGATTTTCCAGAAAAATGAAACAAGGACAGACCACTTTTTATAGTTATCGAAAATAGTTTTTCTCGGACAAAACCTATTCTAATCCCTTCAAATCAACTCCAAAGCTAATCTAATCCTACCATACACCTTCTTAGGGTGTCATGGGTTCCTAATCACCATCAAGACCAATGAATACCATGGGGATAATTATAGGATGACCAAATATATATAAAACTTCTTAAAATCATGAAAAATGGTATAAATCACATATCATGCATACTTGCTCAAAAAATGAAAGGATACATATGAAATGAAAAAAGGAAACATGAAAATGAAAGAAACTTGCTTACAAGTGAAAATGATGAGGTGAAAGTAACAAGGATTAGCCTAAATACTCTTGGTTTTTATTTCAAAACCTTATATAGAGTATACACTAGATTGTTAAACACTTGTGCTAGATAAAATTTTTTGATCCCTTGTGATCTCTTGAATGTGGCCGGTTAGGAGAGGAGAGAAACAAAGGAGAGAAAACTTTTTCAATCTATGTGAATTATTTGAGGTGAATGAGTAAAGAAAATGTAAGCAAGACTTTTTATGTAGTGTGAAATACTTAACAATCACAAGCCATACCCAAATTAATGGTCACCTCCCCCTTGGTCGGCCAAGGGGGGAGGGACTAGATATTTTGTATTTTTTTTTTTTTTTTTTTAAATGTAAGTATATGTATTATTTGTGTAGATTGGTAAGAAATGTAAGAAATTGTGTAGGAAATGTATAAGTAAAAGGTAAAAATGGGGATTTTTGGTACAAGTAGGTTTTTAATAAATCAAAATAGAATGTATTGAGATAATAAAAATTGTAAAAATACATTCTTTGTGAAAATTGAGTGATAAAATAGTTTTCGTATAATTTTTAAGAAAAACGACGTAATAATATAATTTTAACGATTTATATACGAAATAAATTCAAAACACTAGGAAATCTCAAAATATAGTTTTTATAAGCTAAATGTAAGTTTAAAAATACATTGGGATCATTTTTGAAAGTAACGGATTAAATATTCGAAATAATAACTCACGCGATAACGTTTATTAAATATAAAAATTACGCGTTACATGTGAAATGAAATGTCATGAATGAATTAATATGATGCAAATGATGTCAATGAAATGTAGACTAATCTTAGTCCATATGAAATGTACGTGATGTTATGATCATGAATTCGCCGCTAAACCTTCAAGGTTACGCGAATTTGGAACACGTAAACCAAGTTTACGATAAATGTTGAAATAATGAGGCATAAATTGTGTCAAGAAATGACCTGAAAGTACGGGTTGTCACATTCGCCCATCCAAAAAGGAATTCAGTCCCTGAATTCAATCGTTGTTAGTCTATCGGGTTTAGGGTTTGATGTGGCAAACTTTCCCATTCCCGAGCAAAACCCTCAAAAGACTTTTTACCAACCAATTTTCACTTAATCTCACAACTCATCAAACAAGAACTGTCATGAGATTAGGCTAAATTGGTTTGAAGGAGGACTTTTGAAAATTTGGCTCGATTACGGAATTGCTTACACATATAAGCCTACTACTCCCTTCATCGCATGATTCTTCCTGAATTAGACATAGGTGATCAGGCTATGTATAATTTAGGAGTAACTATGCAATGCTTGGACTAATCGACTCATATGTTGTTTGGCGTTGAGTCAACTGATGTTAAAATTGTGATGAACATTGAGGAGAGAAAACATGGAGAAGTGTCGTTAAAATGATAGTTAAAGTAAAAAGAATTAAAATCCTCGTAAATGATAACAATTCGGAAAGAAAATAAAGTACGATAGATGAGAATATTTTACAACAAGTGGTTTATCAAATAGAAATACATCTTAGGTTATAAAGATTCGGATACGATGGAAAACATAAACTTAGTACGACATAGTACATAAGGAGAAATAAGACTGTTAGCTTCCGAACTTCTTCAGTCTTCCGCGTCGTTGATACCTTGACGAGCTCCTCCTCCTCCTTCTAACATATATACATTCCCATGAGCACCTTCGACTTGTTGACCTTGGTTTTGAGGACATTGGTTTCTATAGTGTCCTTGCTCCCCACATCCGAAGTATGTGACTACGGCTTTACCTTTACAATCCCTTGCTAGATGTCCCGTTGTTTGGCATTTGTGGCACTTGGCAGGGCAAGGACCCGAGTGATGAAAATTACATCGATTACATAGTGGGTGTGTTCCAGCATACCCTCTACCTCTCATTGGTGCAGCGACATAAACCATTCCCGCTTCTTGCCTTCTATTTTGTTGTTGTTGATGGTTAGTGTTGCGGTTTTGGTTGTTGTTGTTATAACCTCCTTGGTCGTTTTCCCATTTTCTTTTGTTGTTGTTGATTTGGTTATCGTCGTTGTTGTTGTTGTTTTGGTTATTGTGGTAGTTGGTGCGGTTGTTGGGGTTGTTGTTGTTATTTCGGTTGGTATTGGTGTATTTACCTCTCTTCACCACTTGCGCCATCAACTTCTGAGTCACTCGAATAGCTTCCTCCATTGTTTGTGGATCAAACGAAGTCACATCTCCTTGAATCACTTCGGGAAGTCCCCCGATAAAAGCCTCTAGCAACTTCTCATTATCAGAAACCATGGACGGGCATAACACAGCCAATTCTTGAAATCTCCGAATGTAAGTGTCAATATCGTACCCAATGGTTACTAATTCATAGAACTCCGTCTCCAACTTTTTGATTTCCGTACGAGGACAAAACTTCTTAGTCACCAAACCCTTAAATTGCTCCCAAGTAAGCTTGAAAGCATTCTCCATCCCAATCGGTTGAGCGTATGAATTCCACCATGACAACGCTCCATCGAGTAATGTGCTCGTAGCAAATTTGACCTTACTGTCATCCGGACAGTTACATAGCAAGAACACTGACTCCAACTTTTCAAACCATCGCACCATGGCTGTAGCTCCCTCGGTACCTCGAAACTTGGTGGGTTCGCCACTTTTGAAATCTTTGTACGAACATTTCTTAACTCCGGGTCCTCCGGCATTTCCAGTAGCAGCAGCTAGCCTAGCGGCTTCAGCAGCAGCCGCGGCCTCAGCAGCAGCAGCAGCCACTGTTTCCCGTTCAACTCTTAAAGCATTAGCAATGCTATCATTCACCAACTTTTGAATTGCTGCTTGGGTCATTTCAACTGTAGCTTTCTTCGGTGCCATATCTTCTTCAAAACAAGAGGAAATGTGAGACGTAGCAAAATCCCATGTTAAAAATATGCGCTCTAAAGAGAGGTGATAAGAAATGATAAGTTTGAGGTTATCTTTCAAAATAATCGACTGTTTCCTAAGAAATGGGTTATGAGATGTCGTAAGTGCTTCAAATGTATGATGGTTTAGTGACTTAGAGTGAATAGCGTGTAACTCGACATGTTAGTGATGAAACAAAGGAGTGAGAGTGACTTTGCCCTACTTAAGGGTTTATCTCGGCATTCGACGTTATCGGTGATGAGCCAATTGATGTAAAGATCGTGATAGGGAATAACAAGGAATTCTCCACATTAGAGTATGAGAAAAGGATAATGGGATGGGTATTTAAAGGCATCCATGTGACAATCGTTATGAAATGAAAGTAATTAACTCGAAAAATGTACGTATAAATCGCATGCAAAGTGAACATGCACTTATGATGAAATGATGAGATGCTATGGTGATGTAGTTATAGTCTAGGGTCAATGATGCAACCTAGTTCTCTATAACCGAAGCTCTGATGCCAATCTGTCACACCCCCAAATTACCTGTTTTGCAGCGGAATGGAATTCCTGGGGATTGACTGTCATAGCATCACAATCACAGTTATATTGAACGACCTAAAGTGTCGTTTGGAAAATACATCATTTGATTTAATAAAATAATCAGAGTTACAACATCGGTCCCAAAAGGTTTACAAAGTTTGCGGAAATATAAATATATTACAAGTCCAAACGATGGTTTTAAAAGAAAGTGCCATAATATACAATGATGTAAGTCGACGCCGCGACTCAAAAGGTGGTTCCTTAACCATGCCATGATGATAATGCCTTAGATACCTGAGAATAAACATGCTAAAAAGGTCAACACAAAGGTTGAGTGAAATCCATAGGTTTAAGTAATTCGTTTGAACACAATAATCGTAGTGTGAGTTAAATGGTTTCACACTCATCGTTAAAAACAAAATCGTATTTATTTCACTAAGTTCATGACACCAAAGCGTAAACATCGCACCAATAAAAATTGGTAATCATCGTTTCATCGCCGCCCTAATAGGTAATTTGCCAATTTACCTTAATGATTCAAATATAGTGCGCTCGATTTCCCCTAAATGGGTCAATAGGAGCGGGAGTGTTAATTTCAATAGGCCTATTCACAATATTCGCGCTCACTCGCAAGTGACTAATGGTTCATGATGTAGGGACTTCGAACATGGCAAATACTTAGTGACAATAAAACATTCGGATATAGCATACAGTTCAAAGCATATGTGTTCGATTAAAAATGTAGCATGTATCTCCCCCAAGTGTTTGTAAAACAGTTAAAAGAGTAAAAGTGGGGCTATGAACTCACTTGGTAGCCTGGTGTGATGACAAGAGTGAGTACACTGAGGTATAGCGTGATGTGTCAACCGGGACCTATTACGAATGATATGATATGTCATGAGTTGCAATGTAATGTTATGCATGCATTTCGTATGTTATTTATACCATTTGCGAGTTTTGAAAATATTACTTGTCGTCGAAAAATACTCTTTTGACGTCTCGACCCTTCAAAAATCACTTTTCAAGTTTTTACGTCAAAATGTCATCCTACAATGGTTTTATAATGATTTATGGTGAAATTTTCACTTTTCGTCGCAAAACAATGTCGTCGGAATTATCATGAGATTAACAAAAATGGCTTTGGAAAACTAGTCGTAAAATGGTGTACGTCGATCGTTAGAGAACGAACTCGACGGTTTTGGAAAGTTTGTATCGATATCTAGAAGTTTCAGTTCAGGAGTTTTCGTCCAAAAGGTCTCGATCATAAAGATAATAAGGGCTAAAGATAGTGATTTTGTTGAATTGTTGTGCAGAAAAATGAGTTTCGGCCAAGTTTGAACATCCGTAAATAATTTACTATAACTCCGCTTTACAAACAGCTTGTTGTTTTGAAAAATATGGCCGGTGAACTTGATTTTACTAGAAGATAATTCGTTCCAAAAAGTTTCACATCATGGTTAAAAACTACCGCAAACATGGTCGTTACAGCTAATGTAACACTTGTAACGTAAAAATAATAGTTTTTCAGAAAATAATAGTTACGGCAACTTTATAAAAACGTGCATATCTTTGTCGTTTCAAATCCGTTTTCTACGTATAATATGTCCTTAGCTTCGTATCGAAGTATACTAATATATTTTTGACTAGTCGAAATAATTTGTGAAGCTTAAGGCTCGTTTTTGACCCGAACAAACTAAAAATATGTTGCTGAAATTTCAGAAAATAATATATTTCGTCGTCAAACTTGTAAAATCCATAACTTCTTCGTTATAACTCCGTTTTTATCCGTTCAAGCGGCCACGGATTCGTTTTAAAGTATATTTTCTAAATATCAAGGCCAAAATGTCGTGCTTACTGTCGGATTTTCCAGAAAAATGAAACAAGGACAGACCACTTTTTATAGTTATCGAAAATAGTTTTTCTCGAACAAAACCTATTCTAATCCCTTCAAATCAACTCCAAAGCTAATCTAATCCTACCATACACCTTCTTAGGGTGTCATGGGTTCCTAATCACCATCAAGACCAATGAATACCATGGGGATAATTATAGGATGACCAAATATATATAAAACTTCTTAAAATCATGAAAAATGGTATAAATCACATATCATGCATACTTGCTCCAAAAATGAAAGGATACATATGAAATGAAAAAAGGAAACATGAAAATGAAATAAACTTGCTTACAAGTGAAAATGATGAGGTGAAAGTAACAAGGATTAGCCTAAATACTCTTGGTTTTTATTTCAAAACCTTATATAGAGTATACACTAGATTGTTAAACACTTGTGCTAGATAAAATTTTTTGATCCCTTGTGATCTCTTGAATGTGGCCGGTTAGGAGAGGAGAGAAACAAAGGAGAGAAAACTTTTTCAATCTATGTGAATTATTTGAGGTGAATGAGTAAAGAAAATGTAAGCAAGACTTTTTATGTAGTGTGAAATACTTAACAATCACAAGCCATACCCAAATTAATGGTCACCTCCCCCTTGGTCGGCCAAGGGGGGAGGGACTAGATATTTTGTATTTTTTTTTTTTTTTTTTTTAAATGTAAGTATATGTATTATTTGTGTAGATTGGTAAGAAATGTAAGAAATTGTGTAGGAAATGTATAAGTAAAAGGTAAAAATGGGGATTTTTGGTACAAGTAGGTTTTTAATAAATCAAAATAGAATGTATTGAGATAATAAAAATTGTAAAAATACATTCTTTGTGAAAATTGAGTGATAAAATAGTTTTCGTATAATTTTTAAGAAAAACGACGTAATAATATAATTTTAACGATTTATATACGAAATAAATTCAAAACACTAGGAAATCTCAAAATATAGTTTTTATAAGCTAAATGTAAGTTTAAAAATACATTGGGATCATTTTTGAAAGTAACGGATTAAATATTCGAAATAATAACTCACGCGATAACGTTTATTAAATATAAAAATTACGCGTTACATGTGAAATGAAATGTCATGAATGAATTAATATGATGCAAATGATGTCAATGAAATGTAGACTAATCTTAGTCCATATGAAATGTACGTGATGTTATGATCATGAATTCGCCGCTAAACCTTCAAGGTTACGCGAATTTGGAACACGTAAACCAAGTTTACGATAAATGTTGAAATAATGAGGCATAAATTGTGTCAAGAAATGACCTGAAAGTACGGGTTGTCACACATTATTTCTCCCCAAATCACGGATACATCATTTAATTGATCTTCAAATCACTTCAACTTGGCGCTCTACATAAACCCTAATCACTTTACTTTGCTTAATTCACATATCCCACATAATTTCCATCATCAATCACAATGCCGAACCAATACTCCCAAACCCATAACCTTGTTGCTAACCTGATAAAAAACAATAGATCTGAAGGTTTTCATCAAATGATTGATTTCCTTATTCACAATCCTATTCACTTTGCCTTAACTGTCACACCAACCATCCTTAAAGCCAATATACATCAGTTATGGGGGAATGCTAAGCTTGAGGAGGTCGATGTAGTAGACGTGTTTAGTTCTGTTGTGGATGAGAATGAAATTTTGGTTAATGAGGAGATCATTAGAAGGGTTTTGAAGTTTGATGATGCTGATGGTGTTGTTAATCTTTCAGATGCTGAGATTTTTGCTGGTTTAGAGAGGTTAGGCTATACACACATGGGTGACAAGGTAAATTTTTTTAAGAGCATGTTTTCACCCCAATGGAAGTTTTTGATACACACCTTGTTGATGTGTATGAGTAACAAGACCACTGGTTTTAATTACTTTCCCTCCAAGATTGCTACAACTATTATATGTTTTTTTGAGGGGAGGAAGTTTAATTGGTCTAGGATGATTTATGAAGGATTTGTGCAGAACATTAGGAAGAAGGGTAAATATTATTTATATCCTAGGTTTGTTCAACTAATTGTGGAATGTCAAATAGAGGAACCTGTTGAGCATACTAGGGAGTATGAAGTGCATTATATGCTTCCTAAGGTCTTTGCACATATGAGGAATCAGAAGCCAAATGTTCAAATAAGGGATGTTCCTTTGTTCCCTCATATGATTATTTTGCTTGTTATTCATGAGTTTGATGCAGGTTTTGAGGAACAACCCATAGTATCTGAACCCACTATTAGTGAAACTCAACCCACTTCTAGTCAAACCCAACCACTGTTACACCAATTGTATGGACTAGGAAAAAGAAGGGCACCAAGCTTCCTCTGGCTGGTGTTGGTGGTGTTGTTCATGAGGCTGTCACACGGTGTGGAGGTGACATGATGGGAAGGGCTTCCACTACTGATTCATGCTTAGATGATGGTCAGGATAGTGGAAACATCATTAAGACCCAACCTTTGGCAACTCCTAATGTAGAGAGTTCCTTGGAACTTAACACAGGTGGAGGAAACCCTAGCTAACTGGCTCATTTAGGGTGCATAGATGATCAGGAAAGGTCTGGTGCTATGTTTTCCTTATCCGAGGATTCACCTCTCGGAGCAGTTAACACAGCTCGAAGTGATGAGGATAGTTTGGAACCTGACACTGAATTGACGGATCCTAAGCTTGTATATGGTAACTTTTCCAATGAACCACCTCTCGGACCAGTTAACACAGGTCAAAGTGGGGAGGATATTCTTGAACGTTTTAATGAATTGACGGCTAAATGTGCTAAAATGGATGATACAATCTCAAGTCTTCAAGAGTTGGCTGAGTTTCAGGGTAACGAAATTCGGAGGCTGAAGCATAGGATGTTTGTTTTGGAGAAAGTACGAAGACCTGGGGTTGCTGTGTTGAGGACAATGAGGAAGATGAAAAAGAAGGTGGACTCCTCTACAGCTCTAAATGTGGAGAATGTACCCAAACAGGGGAGGAGTGAAGGCATGAATTCAGGGGAGGCTGTAGATGTACATATGGAAGAAGATGTGGATAGTGGAGATCAAGCAGCACAATTTGTAGTATCTGATAAAGATGGGAATGAAGCTGTTCTTGAAAGTTTGAAGACTGTGGTAGAAGATGAGGTAGTGCAGGACACAACCACTGATAGTGTGTCTGCAACCACGGCTAGTACTCTTGGAACCACTGTTGCAGTTTCAGATATGGTAATTGTACCCACTGCTATTGTAACTACTTCCACAATTGTTACAACCATCTCTGTGTCACCACCTAAATCAAAAGAGGTTGAGAAAGAAGCTGCAAGTACACTGATCAATGTAAGCAAAACCTTATCTAATTCTACACCCATCATTGCACCTGTTTTTGCTCTTGAAACTACTGCAACCAAACCCAAAGGTAAAAGTTTAGTTATTGGTGAGCCTTTGAAGAAGAAGGTGGCTCAACCAGATATTGGTAAGGGTAAAGGTATTGCAGCACCTGTCTTAAAGTTTAAAAGTGTAGCAGAATAGATTGCTTATGATGAAGAGTATACAAGAGGCATACAAGCTGAAGAGGAAGCAGCTGCAGAAAAAGAAAAGCAAGAAGAGGAGGAGGCTTCTCAGAAATGGTTAGCTAAATGGTATGAATCACAAAACTATCTGCAAGCTTCTAATCAAATACAGGATGAGTATACTACTCAAGAATGGGCATTGTTAGATGATGAGGAAAGAGCTAGAATTTTGGTTGAATGGGCTAAGAGGATTAGTAAGGAAAAGAAGCAAGTTATAAGGAAGAAACCTCCTACAATTCGTGAGATGAGAAATGTACTGATGAAGATTATTAAGAATTCAGGCATACATATTCTTGAAAATCATAGTAAATGTTCATTTGAAAGAATCCATGAGCTTTATCTGATGTGTTTGAGGATTAATAATGAGAATTTTACTCCTATAGGTTTTGAAAAAGATGAAGAGTGGATTAAAGGTAATCTAAAGAGAAAATCTGAGATTCAGGAGACATCTGGTTCTAAAAGAGTGAAAGAGATTGAAGATAGTCATCAAATTATTTCTTATGCATTTGAGCTTAATGGAAGTGAAGGATGTTGGAAAATTCAAAGACACAATAATGAAGTTTCTGAGTATAATAAATTTTCACAGATGCTTCAGTATTTTGATAGAGATGATTTGCTGAATCTTTGGGAGCTTCATAGGAATAAGTTTGGTGATTTGCAACCAGATGATTATCATGAGAGAATGGTTTATCATCACTTGAAGATTTTTTTTGAACCTACTCATGATGAACCTGAATGGAAAGGACTCTGCAATGGACAAGTTACAGGATGGTTTCTATATCAAACTTGTGGAGTTCATGTTTTAACTGTATCTGGAGAAGTTATTCATATACTTGTAGAAGGTGATTATCTTCAATTGAATAAGTATCCAGAAGTTATTGCTCAGATGGTGAAGCCTGGTGGTATAAAGATGTTGATGCCCTATGATGGTCAAGCTTACAATTTGTTGCTGAAGTATGAGAAAATTCTTAAATCTAGTAAGTGTTTGGCTACATCCTCCAATTCAGATGTTTTGAGCTTAAAGGAAACTTGAGAATTCTATTTGAATGTATCAAGTTTAGGGGAGGATTATTGGGTTTTTGGTTCCTTGGATCAAGAATTATTCTAAGTTTTGGAACCACGGACAGAGTTGATGAAACCACGGACAGAAGAATGGATCCACTGCTGAAGACAAACCGCGGCTAGTAGTATTGTGTAACCACGGATATTGTAATGTAAACACTGCTAGTCTTGTATAGTCGGTTTAATATTTTGTATTAGATAAATATGGAAAAGATATTTATCTTGTAGGTTACGTATTGTACTGTGTAAAGGACTCCTTAGCCTATAAAAGGAGGTCCTAGGTTAGATTAGATATACGTATGTTTTATATCTAAGGTCGGTACACTTCAAGGTTGTAAAACCCTAATACTGGTTAGAGTATTCGTATTAATAATAATATTGAGGTGTTGAATGTTCATTGTTCTTCTTCTTAAGATTAAGTATTAAATTCCGCGTGATACTTAATAAGTCTTTGTTTAAGTCAGTTTCTATATTAGATCGTTTGCTCAACTGGGATCAACACACCATAGTATTCATCGAACATTAACTCGAAGAAATTCAATCATTCTTGTACATGAGGTGTGTCAGCAAAAGTTGATGGAGCTCTTTGTTGTATGAGTCCTGAACTGATGTGTCCAGAAGTCTGCTGGTTTGGTTCGGGTTCTAATCTGTTTTGATTAGAAGCGATCGGATTAAGCGCGGGTTCTAGAGCGAGTCTCTCAGAAGCCATCTGTGAAAGTTCATCAAAATTCACATTCATCGTCTCCATTATCTTCCTAGTTCTTCTGTTATACACCCTGAATGCCCTCAAGTTTTCTGAGTATCCAATGAAGATTCCAATATCACCTTTAGCTTTCAGTTTTCCTAGATCTTCTCTGTCGTTCATCGAATAACACAAAGCGCCAAACACGTGAAGGTAAGAGATATCAGGTTTTCAGTTGTTCACTAGCTCATATGGGGTTTTATTGAATCTTGGATGGATTAGGGATCGGTTCTGAGTGAAACAAGTAGTGGCAACAGCATCAGCCCATAGAAATAACGGTGCACTAGAATAGATTAGCATTGTGAAAGCAACTTCCACAAGAGTTCGATTTCTTCTTTCAACTACCCCATTCTGTTGTGGAGTTCTAACAACTGATGTCTGATGTGTGATTCCAACATCTTCAAAATAAGCTCTTAACTCCTGATTAGTAAATTCTGTGCCGTTATCTGTTCTTACTACCCTTACTGGAGTTTGAAGAAGTACTTGAATACGCTTCAGAAAGGTGACGATGATGCCTGGTGCTTCGTCTTTTGACCTCAGAAACTTAACCCAAGTATATCTTGAATAATCATCAACAATGACAAGAATATAATTTTTCCCATTAATACTTTCAGCTCTTATTAGCCCACATAAGTCCATGTGCAACATATGCAACTTTGCTTCCGAACTTGGTACGAATTTGGGTTTATATGACGCTCTTTTTCTTTTTCCTTGTTCGAATGATGGACATAGGTGATCCTTGGTGTATTTGAACTTTGGAAGTCCGTTGACTATGTTTTCTTTGGCAAATTTGTTGATAGTGTCGAAATTGAGATGGGATAATCTTCTATGCCACAACCAGGACTTTGTTCCAGATGCTCGTGTCATAAGACATATTGGTGATGAAGAGGCCATTTGGTTAATGTCGATAGCATACAAGTTTGTATCCTGATTCCCAGTTAAGAGATCAGTGCCATCCAAGTTTCTAACGAAGCAAGCATTTTTCCTAAAAGCAACCTCTAAATCTGCATCACAGAACTGCCTGACTGAAAACAAATTGTGTCCCAACCCTTCGACATAATAGACCCGAGTGATCAAATAATTTCCAAAAGGTAGATCTCCATAACCCATGATAGCTGCTACATGATCATTTCCAAAACGTACGGTTCCCATGAATTTCCAAACGAAATTGATCAGCAGGTTCAGATTCCCGGTCATGTGCTTGGAGCAACCCGAGTCGACGATCCAAAGACATATTTCGATAACCTGCCAAATACAAAAGAAGATGTTTTTGGAAACCGTTTTGATTTTGGTTCCTTTAGGTTAGAGGTAAAATCCTGATCACACTCATAGAAGTTTTCTACTGGGTATACTGGTGTTTCACTCATTCTACCATTCTAGAGTGTGAAAATTCTGCCCGTCGATTTCCAAATATCATCCCTAAAGTAAACAATAAGCTTCTTATCAGTAGTGTCAGACCTAAATCTTGCAACTAGTCTTCCTATTGGTTTAGCATAAGTTCTTTTTGGAACGTTCTTCTGAATAGGCTTAACATTCTTATTCGTAGAAACACAATTATCATGAACATTAATTAAAAATTTCTTGCAAGTTACACAAAGAGATTCAACACATTCATTAAACTTAGCAAGTTTCATAGGTTCATTACATTTAGATGAAATGTGTTTCTTATTATAAAGCGGTAAATTCCTATGGTGTTCTTCTACTTTCTTCTCTTTATTCAAGCTACTACTCATAGAGGTAGGCGAGACTCTATTGTTCCTTGTACTGCTCTTAAACTTTAGTCTGTTGCTCCTAGAGGTGCTTTCTAGTCTTGTAGAAGGTAAGGCACACGCATTAGGATTCACTTTTTTATCAAGAGAAGTGGTTTCGGCTTTCCTAGTCTCTTTAGAGTGCTTGTTTAAACTTATGTCGTTTGTTCCATATGGTTTAGATATGGAGGCAGACGTATTAGTGGTACTCATCCTAAAAAGGCCAGGTACTAAAACTTTTGGTTTCTCGATAACCGCTTTTTCATTTACAACAATTTTTTCTTTTTGATTTAACAAGGCAGGTGGAGTGACTGGTTTTGACAAATCATTTTTTCATTGACTGTTGGAGGAGGCAGAGAAATGGACATTTTTGGTTTGAAAACCGGTTTGGGAACATTTGCTTTCTCCTCACTCATTGGTTTTGCAATCTTAGTATCCACAGCCTTTCCTTTTAGACATTTCAGCTGAGCCCTCAAAAGATCATTTTTCTCTTTCATGTCATTGTAGGCACGCTCATACGACAGTTTGTCATACTTGCATTCCTCAGTTTTTCGATCAAGTTGTTTAAAATATGAGATATTTTCTTTTTCAAGTTTTTCAAGAGATTTTTCATATTTTGAAACAATTGCGGAGGTTTCAGACTGGAGTCTTTCATGATCTTCAACAGAATATGTTTGTAAAACAATGGACATAATATCAGTAGTCAGAACATCTTCGACGAGAGAATTATTAAAATTTTCCAAAACTTTGATGTGTTCAAAACATTCATTAGCTTGCTTTACTAGGGATTTATGGTCCTTAACAAAGTCACATGATTCTTTCAAAAATGCTTGTTCAAAATGAATTACCCTCGCACTGATGTTATTTAGTGGAATGGCAATTGGAGTTTCAAAAATCTTTTTTACTTCATCATCAAAACTAGAAAACCAGATGTTAGTTTGAATATTGGTTTTAGATTTAATAATTCCTTGAAGTCTCCCAATTCTAGTTTTAACATCCTCTAAAATGCTTCTAGCATCACTTGTGTTAAAAGGATTGTTTGAAGACATTAGTTCCATGTTTGACAATGATTTTGAGACAACTACAGGTTTTGAAACTGGTTTTGAAACTTGTTTTGAAACAGGTGTTGACTCTTTGTTTGAAACACTGGGTGTGATGGAAAACTTTGACTTTTCTTTTTGTGGAACAAAAGTAATTCTAGAAATTTTGTTCCATTTGTTGTAGTCGATTGGTTTTATTGTTGGATTCGTTTGTTTCATTTTTGATCTACTCTCGTCGGTGAGTTCTAACGTTTCATGAGAATCACGAACTTCTACGGGTTAATGTTTATCTAACAAAGCTTTTCCATTATACAAAACATTCTGTTCTTTCTGAGCTTTCTTGAGTGCACACGGAGGTTTGTTACCAAGAGCCATTTTTTTACTTGTATGAAAATACAGATTTGTTTGATTTGTTAACATACTGATAGTTTGAGCAGAATGACCCGTTGTAACAAGCAAATTTTCCAATTTGTTGATTTTTTCATTTTTCTCAAGAATTTCATCAAGAAGATAATCTTCTCATTTTTAAAAATCAGTTATCAACTTTTTCTTCTCTTTTTCAAGATGAGAATACGTTGTTTTTAGTTTAGAAAGTTGGTCTTTTAGATCAGAAATTTCCTTGTTTAAAGATTTTATTTTCAAGTTCAAATTCACATCAAGTGTGTCATACTTGATTTGCAACTGTTTTTCTCTTAAAACGGAATTTCGATAACCAATTTCTAATTCTGACTGTTTGTTTTTGTGAAATTCAAAATCTTTTGCATTCTCCTTGTATCTCTCAAGCTCAGCGGTCAATTTATCATTCACAGCCTTAACATCGCGATTGACCTTTTTAACTTTCTCTATTTCAATGCCACAATTATTAATCAATGATTCAAATAAGACACGTGTTTCCTCATCAGTCTCAGTATTTTGTGCCATACAGCATCCACTAGGATCCACATCTGGAGTTTCAGAGTGAATATTGCTACTACTCGGATTGTCTAGGTATGTATCATAAGTAGGTGCTGGTGTTACAGAATTCTGTTCGTCATGAGTAAACACACAAAAAATGACATTGTTATAGCATGGATCAATGATTGGTACCTCAGATACTGCATTGGCGTCATAAACAGGAGGTGTGTCAGAATCAATGTCGTACTTAGCCTCCTGAAGATTTGCCATGAAGATGCAGTTTGCATTGATGTCCTCTTGGTCTTCCAAATCAACGATAATTGCTACAAAGTCATGTTCCTCAGCACTCAACTGCAGTCCGACTTCTTCCTTTTGTACCAACAGGATAGCTTTCTGAAGATACGCATAATTCTTCTTTTTCAGCTTAGTAGGAAAATTCCTTGCCATGTGACCCACTCCTTGACAGTTGTAACACGTAACCTGATTAGCCAGATTCGGCATGTCATTCTCCTCGTTCTCACGGTCATTTTGATGGGTAGAACGCTGAAAACGGAGTTACGGTTCAAACGTTATGGCCGTTTGAAGTTTTGTTGAAGATCTTACTCGTAAACTTGAGCTTAGGCGTAGGATTTGGTGCTTAGGCGTAAACTGCTTAGGCGTAGGCCCTTCTTACGCGTAATCTTTAGGCTTAAGCGTAAGCTTATGCGTAAACTAAATTCTTAGAAGTAAGAAACCTTAAACGTAAGTTTTAGCTTAGGCGTAGAGTGTTACTCGTAAGCTTTTATGCTTATGCGTAAACTTAGGTTTAAAACCAAAATCCTTCACACTTATCCAAGTGAGGGAAGCACTGAGTAACCGTTGTTGCACGAAGATTCTTCACCAAATGCTTAAGCACTTCTTACGTGTAGGATTAGGGTTTTGACTTTTCGTTACGAGTAGAAATAGGGTTTTGACTTTCTGTACTTGAATTCCTTACGAGTAGAATGCCCAGATTTTTGCAAAACACTAATTTTCACCCAAAAACACGATTCCAAATGATTTCTTTTGCACAAACTTCTTCCAAAACACTTAATGATCAATAAAAACTTCAACTTTAAGTTTAAAAACACGTAAAAATCAAAACTTTAAGACAAAAAGCCCACGTTTATAGGAAAAAACGCAACTTTATGCAAAGTTTTAACAAAAAAAAAACGTATCACAACACTCCTAAACCATTGTTAAGCGATTGATACCAATTGTAGGACCTTGTTTTTCTCAACCTTATCACGTATACCAACCTTACCACACAAGTATACACGTAAAGCACAAACACTAAGCTTATACGTAAAGATTAAGAAGAAAGATTAAGAAAGTTGGTGACTTGATGATGTTATGTTATGCGTATGTTTTAGAGAGAAAGATGAAAAAAAGAGATGTTTTATTTCAAAGAAAACACAAACTTACACATTCAAGCACACCCCTCAAATGACCATTTGAGGGGTATTTATACTTCCATACATATCACCCTTATGGGCTTGGGCTTGGATTCGACTTGGATTGGACAATAACTTACATAAGGCTAGCTTAACATAACAATTAGCCATTTAGCTTAGCCCAATCCACGAGCCCGTTGACTATTCTATCACGATATCTAACACACGTTACAAAGTTCCTAAACGTGAATGACCATCACTTCTATTAAATATTATTAAGGCTAACATACATGCTCGATTTACTAAAACTCAATGAATTGCTTTACTAAAAATGTATTTTTCAATGCAAATTGTGCTTCGTGATTGATATGTATGATTATTTAAAAGATGTGTTTACCTACCAAACTATTGAATGTTTTGTTGCAAACTTAACTATTTACAATTACTTACATGAGAATCACGCAATGATGTTTCATGGACCACACTAAATGATTTATAGATTTAAACTGTTACGCAACTTAGCATAAGCCTTTAAATCACAAAATGCCCAAACTCATGAACCGTCAATTCCTGCTGGGAAGCGCGAATGTTATAAATAGATCTATTGGGGGTGACTCCCCGTTCGGTTGGCCATACATTTGTCAAGGCGAAGCGTATAGCATGTCGGAACCGAGTGTAACGGGATAAACACTCGTAATGGGCCCCTTACTAGTATGACTAAATTTTGCATACCTTACTGTCATAGCTTCGGTTGCATGAACTTAGTGCTAGCGTAATAGACCCACCATATGGCATTATATTCATTGTAATGTACATATACCCTACACACGGTACATAAATGAAGTTTTATTCTAAGGTAAACACGAACTTTCATGACATTGTGCGAGACACAATGGTCACAAAACTGAATGTTTTAAACTCACACAAATGGTACTCTGAAATGTTATTTGAACAAACCTATGAACTCACCAACCTTGTGGAAAACTAGAAGGGGGGGGGTTAAGTTAGTTTTAAAAACTTTAGATTCGTTAATATGTGAGATCTTATGGATGTAGAGAAAGTATAGATCTAATGATAAAGCAAGTAAATAAAGTAAAGCAAAGGGATAGAAAAGATACAACCAATGTATAGTGGTTCGGCTACAAGGACACCTTCCTTGCCCTACTCCACTCCCCGAGTCACCTACTCGAGAGTTCAAGCACTATGTCAACAAACTCCTTCACTTGGCGGAGAAGCCTTCACAACGTTGCTTACACCTTTTTCCGGTACAAAGCTAGATATCGAGTCCATAACACGGTGGACCAAACCAACACGACTATTACACAACAAATATGTGAAATATCAAATACAAGATCTTCGCTACAGAAATCTTGCGGAGTAACAAATCAATCAAGGACCCCTTGCTTGGATGACTTTTAGAATGCTCGTGATCTCGCCTTAGAGAAGGACCTATATGAGGATCACAATAGAAAGAAAGAAGAACAACTCTCTAGATCAAGTGATCTATATGTTAGAAGAGAATGAGAGTGTTTGAGAGATTTAGTAAGAAGAGGGGTGAGTTAGAATGAAGAAATGGCTCTCTATTTATAGGCAAAATCTTCCACTGTTCCCCGGATCCCACAGATCCCTCCCACTTGGGATCCGTCTAGTGTAATCCTAGGGATCCGTAGGACGCTCCTCTTTGCCCATGGGTTTTTTGGTTATGGGTCATGGGTTATGGGTTGGTCCACGGGTTTTCTTTAGATTCAATGTATTTAAGTATACATTGTATCTAGTCAACTTGGGTATGAGTTATGATCCATGGGTTGTGGTTTTTACCCATCCTAATAAACTATTACAACAAATAATTAATTACAACATTTTTGTATTTAAATGGCTATATGTAAATGTTTTACAAAAATAACATGTATCCTTATAATTGTACTTAAGATAACATTATGTTTGTTATCAACAAAACACAAAGAGATCGCAAAATATTAATAAACGTTTTTACGGTTTATTTGTATTAACAATCTCCCCCTTTTTGTTGATGACAAAACATAATGTTATGATGAGTAAAACTTGAGAATAGATGTAAGTTTTGAAAGCCCCTAAGTTTTACTTCTTCTCCCCCTTTTTGTCGAAACAAAAAGTTAACCCTTGGAAGAAATAAAAGTGTGGAAAAATTAGTCCACGTATCGCTAGCTCCCCCTTGACGGTAGCTCCCCCTAGTTTCGGGCGTCAAGTGAAGAAAAAAAAATCCTACAAAGAGAAAGGTTAGTAACATGCTTAAATAATCTTGTGATTGCCGAGAATCAAGATTGGGAGCCAAGGTATGTAAACAAGGACTTGTAATAAAACAACAAATTGTAGTGGTATTTATGCCACCTACAAGCATGTAAAAATAAGAACAAGACTTGTTCTTGAAAATGACTTCAAAAGAAAAAGTACTAAAAATAGAAAATAGTAGTAATGATTCCTTCCATGCTTGCATAAGGTTATGGATGGAAGTTTGGATGATTAATGGTATTGATGTGATCAAGGATGAGGTTGAGTATGAATCGCATTTCTTCCCTAACTTCTATTGCAATTTTCCTAGTGGATTGGCAATGTTCACAATTTAGGTGATGTGGGTAATGAGTACGGAAATCTTTCGGGTTGTTTTGATTTGTGAGTTGCGGAAGTTGTGGTGGAAAAATAGGAAAATACGGATCAAAGTCCGGAATGATTGGAAGTGGTGGTAGAAAAGAACCTAGATGTTCTTGAAGTTTAATGGGAGCTAAAGGTGGTGATGTTTCAAGGTCATTGAATATTGTGTTTGGAGAAGTTGGAGGTGTCAAAAAGGCTAATTCTTTTTGCTTTGGTTGTTTAGATCTTGTTGGAGTCGTAAAGAGTTCCAAAAGAGTGATTTTAGGTGGTGAATGATTTGGTGATGAAGTTGGTGTACTCGTTGGTGATGAAGGAGGTGCTATAATGGAGGCATCTTGTGGTGAGTTAGTTGATGGTGATGAGCCATATGATGATGGTTTTCCTAAGCAACAAGATCGGATGTTAATCCATGCGGATATCCTAGAGTTTGATTTAGGTATTTTGGAAGGTGGAAGTACAAAGGTTTGGGTTTCATGGAGATGATTGTTTGTACTAGGTGATTCATCTAAAGGGTTTGTGAATGACATGGTGTATTTTGTTTGTGAGGATGAGATGGATTATGCAAGCATTTTGGGAGTTCTATATATAGAAAAACAAAGCATTGTAATGAATGCTTGACCCAAAATGTGGATTAAAATCTAATGATTAGATATGAATTTAAGGCATGTGATCATGAGAACACAAGCATTAAAGAGCATACTCCAAAAATAAAACAAATGTGGATTTTTCATCCAAAGTGAGAAAAATAGAAGGTAAAAACAGCTTCTGTCTCACGGATCCCACGGATCCTTCCCTTGAGGGATCCGTCCAACATGAAAGCTGGGATCCGTGGGTCTGGTGATTCAGGCAGCACAAAATTTTCCTTTTGGAAACATTTTTTCCTAGTGTGTGCCTATATGCAAACTATTTGGAGTTGCGGTTATCTCGACCCCTAAAAAGAAAAAGAAAAGTAAACTAGAAGTAGAAAACCATCCTATTGAGATAACCCGAAAACACATATTTAGTACATGAGTACTTAATTTAGTGTTATCAATGCTCCTAATTCATTTTTGCTTAAATGAATGTACCCGAAAACACATATTAGTTATGTGTCCCCTTTAGCATTCAAAAGACATGAGATGCAATGAAAACGTTTTTTTACTTTGTATTAATAATGAAAAAGCGATTTGTCCTAGACGTGAGAAATTACTTTTGTGAAATTGATACGGGAAGGTATCATCGTTTTAGAAAATATTTTGAAAAGAGGTTTTCTTTGAAAATGTGTATGTAGTTATGAGTTGTGCGTGAAATAGAGATCCTAGACTCAGAAAGAGGAAGGCTAGTGTTTACATACCTTGTAGAGTCAAATAAGTTACGACGTTTGTTCCATTAGACAAAGACCAAGACGAAGTAGATTGAATTGTTCCCGCTTCAACGGTTTGGTGAGGACGTCGGCTATGTTTTCTTCGGATGCTACCTTCACAATAGAGATGTTCCCCTTTTGAACATTGTCTCTTAAGAAGTGATGACGAATCTCTATATGCTTTGTGCGAGAATGCAATACCGGATTCTTGCTTAAGTCGATGGCACCTTTGTTGTCACATAGGATGGCTATGTCGCTTAGATGAATGTCGTAGTCGACTAACGCTTGTTTCATCCATAGTGCTTGTTGGCATGCTTTGCCGGCGGAGACGTACTCGGCTTCGGTTGTTGATATTGCTAGTGCCGTTTGTTTCTTAAAAAACCAAGATGTTAAACAACATCCCATGAAAGTACATACCCCACTTGTACTTTTTCTATCAACGTAATCACATGCATGGTCAGAATCTTCATATACAATTGTTTCTACTCCCGTGCCCTTAGGATACCATAATCCTAATTGTGTTGTACCCTTAATTTATCTAAATATCCTTTTTACGGCTTCTAGGTGTGATCTTTTAGGGTCTTCTTGAAACCTAGCACATAAGCAAACACTAAACATGATATCCGGCCTACTTGCCGTGAGGTAGAGAAGACTACCTATCATGCCACGATACTTAGTATTATCAACGGATTCGCCGTCTTCATCTTTTGTGAGTTTGGTGTCGGATGACATTGGTGTCCTAATTGGTTTCAACTCTTCTAGACCGAATTTCTTTAACATCTCCTTTATGTATTTAGATTGATTAAAGAAGATACCATCTTATACTTGTTTGATTTGTAGACCAAGAAAGAAACTAAGTTCTCCCATCATACTCATCTCGAACTCGTCATGCATGATTTTAGAGAAATCATCACACATGTCTTGACAAGTGGATCCGAATATAATATCATCTACATATATTTGCACTATGATTATATGTGACTCTCTTTTCTTAGTAAAAAGTGTGTTGTCAACTAACCCCATGCTATAGTTGTGTTTAATTAAAAATGACTTGAGTCTATCATACCAAGCTTTTGGAGCTTATTTAAGACCGTAAAGGGTTTTCTTTAATTTATACACATGTTTAGGTTTTTCAAAATCGATGAAGCCCGGAGGTTGAGCTACATATACTTCTTCATTAATGAAGCCATTTAGAAAAGCGCTTTTGACATCCATTTGATAAAGCTTTAGATCATTAGCACAAGCATACGCAAGAAGTATTCTTATAGACTCTAATCTAGCCACGGGGGCATAGGTCTCATCAAAGTCTATTCCTTCTTGTTGGTTATACCCTTGGGCAACGAGTCTAGCCTTGTTCCTAGACACTACTCCGTTTGCATCTAATTTGTTTTTATAAACCCATTTGGTTCCTATTATGGTTTGATTACTAGGTGGAGGGACAAGCGTCCAAACATCATTAGAAATGATTTGATTTAGTTCTTCTTGCATAGCCATTACCCAACTCTCACCTTTTATGGCTTTTTGTGTATTCTTAGGTTCTATGGTTGAAACGAAATAAAACAAGCTACTTTGGTTTTGAACTTGAGACCTTAATGTTCATTCGTTTAGCTTTCCTATGACTTTATCTACGGGGTGATCTTTGGACTCTTTAATGTTTATGACTTCATCATTTAAAGGTTCTTCTTCTTCATTTATCTTTTTCTTAATTACTATAGCTTCACTTTCTATAATCTCGTCATCGACAAGAGGTGGAGAGGGTTTGGGTGGACTTTCATCAAATTTTATATTAATGACTCTTCTACCTTCATTGTTTCTTTGTTTAATATGACGTAGGCTTTGCTATTTGGCGAGTAACCTAGAAAGATACCTTCGGTTGATTTAGGATCAAATTTTGTAAGGTAATCTTTAGTGTTAAGAATAAAACATTTGCTTCCAAAGACTCTAAAGTGATTTAACGTAGGCTTTTTGTCTCGGGGTAACTCATATGGAGTTTTACCTAAGATTGGTCTAATTAAGACTCGATTGAGTATGTACGTTGAAGTATCAACGGCATTACACCAAAACTTTTGAGGTATGGATTGTTCATTAAGCATGGTTCGACTCATTTCTTGTAGGGTTCTATTCTTTCTTTCTACTACCCCATTCGATTGTGGAGTGCGTGGAGCCGAGAAGTTGTGGGTAATACCATTAGCGTCACAAAAGGCTCCAAATTGCACTTCATTATCGAATTCCCTACCATGATCCGTCCTAATGGACACTATAGGACTTCCTAGTTGTCTTTGGATCTTTTTGCTTAATATTTCAAAATAATTAAAGGTTTCCGTTTTGTTCTTTAAAAATTTTGTCCATGTATACCTAGAGTAATCATCCACTATGACCAAAGTGTAGTAGTTGCCTCCATAACTTTGGATAGCGGATGGAACAAATAAATCCATATGTAGTAATTCTATACACCTAGTTGTAGACACTATGTTTTTAGCTTTATGACTAGAATGAGCTTGTTTTCCTACATTACAAGCATCACAAAAGTGATGTTCACATTTTAACTTCGGTAGATCTCTTACTAGATCTTTGGATGATAGCGATTGAAGAAGTCGCATGTTGGCGTGACCCAATCTTCGATGCCATAAGTTCGAAGTATCATCCATAGAGGTAAGACATAGTTTGTCTTTAGGTTCATTACCGATTTTAATGACATAGACTCCATGTTTCCTAATTCCTTTTCCTATGGTTATGCCATTTTTTAATATCTTACTACCGGTTTTGGTAAAAAGTACATTGCACTTTTTATCACATATTTGTCCTATACTTAAGAGGTTAAAGTTTAGGTTTTCTACGTGACACACATCGTTAATGGTTAGCGATTTGTTAGAAATTGTACCTTTACCGATGATTCTACTTTTGCTATTTCCAAACACCACATTACCTCCATTGAAGGATTCATATGTGGAGAATAGATCTCTATTTCCGGTCATGTACCTCGTGCACCCGCTATCCTTGACCCATTCATCCGGGTCTAGGTCGACCTTTAAGCATACCTAAGACAATAATAAACTCAAAAGTTTGGTCCACATTTGTTCATGGGTCCATTAGTGTTAAACATCCCATTCATGTTAGACATGTATGGATAAGATGAGTATGCATTCCATGGAGCAAAGTTTTGAAAAGGGAAACCATTTTGCATATTTGGGTTCCATCCCATTTGATGGTTACTTCTTGGATAAACGTTATTAGGTCTCCTAGATGGATTATGTTTTGAAAAAGATGGAGCTTTGTTTCTTGAAAAAGTAGGGTTATATTTTGGAGGTGGTTGTCTAGTGGTGACATGAGTTGGTCTCTTCCTATTAACGATAACAAACTCAGTTCTAGATGAAGAAGCTACGTTATTACCACTGTTTGCTACAGCAGATCCACGGATCCCTGTCTTTACACTAGCCGGTTCCCTTTTTAGGGGATCAGTGGGATCCGCCACAACAGTGGCTGGTTTTTCTAGTGCCTTAACAAATTTTGTTTCTTTACTTTCACTAGTTGATGGATCAAGTTGTTGAATACCTAAACCTTTTTGGTTGTTACCGGTTTTAACACCATCTAATATCGTATCTAAAGTGTTCGTACTCATTCTAGCAATTTTAGAACCTAGATGATCAACTAGTGTTTGAAGTTGAACGCAAAGTTTACATTCACCACTTGCTATTTTACCCTTTTCTAAACGTTTTAGTTTTGCTTTTAATTCTATGACTTCTTTATCTAAACGTTGGTTTTGACTCTTTAAAAGCTTGTTTTTGTTAATTAGTTTTAAGCTAATATTGCATAGTTTGTCATATTCATTATGCAATGAGTCGTCATCAAGTGATGAGCTACTATAGTATTCGTGACATACCTCGTCATTTGCCATGAGACAAATTTCTTCGTCCTCCTCGTCGCTCATTCCCCACGTGCCGCTCACGAACGCCTTTTGATCATCCCGTTTGGGACACTTACTAATAAAGTGGTTTGGGTCCCCACATTTAAAGCAAGTACAATCATCTTTTGGCTTCTCGTCCTCTTTGCTTTTCCGAAAACCTTTCTTATCGTCATACGGTTGTTTGACGTATCTTCCCTTTCTTCTAAAGAACTTTTTAAAGTCCCTTACCGCCATAGCGTACTCCTCGTCGTCACTACTCGAGGAGGAGTTCTCTTCATCGCTTGAAGCCTTTTTGGCTTTAAGGGCAAGAGATTTATGTTTCTCTTTCACCTTTGAGGCTTCGGAGTCTTTAGCAAGGACGAGCTCGTAGACTTTTAGGTTGCCTATGAGTTCATCGAGGGTGAGGATTGTCAAATCTTTTGACACTTCGATCGCCGTCACCTTGGATCTCCACTTCGATGGAAGTGCCCTTAGATATCTCCTAACATGGTTACGGCTAGAAAATGATTCATCAAGTGCTTGTAAAGATGTAATAATAGTATTAAAGTTAGCAAATGAATGATTTATAGTTTCCTCATCCGATATTGAAAATTGTTCATATTGTTGAACAAATAAATCAATTTTATTATTTTTAACTTGTTGGTTGCCTTGATGAGTTACAACTAAAGAATTCCAAATTTCTTTAGAGGTTTTAAGCATAGAAATTCTTTCGAATTCCTTTTTCGGTAAAGCATTATATTAAACCATTTTTGCTTCACTATTTTTAGAAAGCTTTTTCTTCAATTCATCATTTAGTTTATCATGAGGTATGTTAACTACATTCCCTTTATCATCTTTTGAGGTAACCTCAAAATCGCCTTCAACAATAATGTACCAAAGATCAATATCTTTAAATTTCACATATGTTTCGAATCTATTTTTCCAATATATGAAACCATTAGTTTCAAGTAGTGGTGGTCGTTGCATAGATTTCCCTTCCTTATAATTTTCAGAATCCATAGTGATCGAAAAGTTTTTAAAATACAATTTTACTTTAAAATTTTTATAAACTTAGCTCTTGATGCCAATTGTGGAAAACTAGAAGGGGGGGGGGGTTGAATAGTTTTGCCGATTTTAAGTTAGTTTTAAAAACTTTAGATTCGTTAATATGTGAGATCTTATGGATGTAGAGAAAGTATAGATCTAACGATAAAGAAAGTAAATAAAGTAAAGCAAAGGGATAGAAAAGACACAACCGATGTATAGTGGTTCGGCTACAAGGACACCTTCCTTGCCCTACTCCACTCCCCGAGTCACCTACTCGAGAGTTCAAGCACTATGTCAACAAACTCCTTCACTTGGCGGAGAAGCCTTCACAACGTTGCTTACACCTTTTTTCGGTACAAAGCTAGATACCGAGTCCGTAACACGGTGGACCAAACCAACACGACTATTACACAACAAATATGTGAAATATCAAATACAAGATCTTCGCTACAGAAATCTTGCAGAGTGACAAATCAATCAAGGACCCCTTGCTTGGATGACTTGTAGAATGCTCGTGATCTCGCCTTAGAGAAGGACCTATATGAGGATCACAATAGAAAGAAAGAAGAACAACTCTCTAGATAAAGTGATCTATGCGTTAGAAGAGAATGAGAGTGTTTGAGAGATTTAGTAAGAAGAGGGGTGAGTTAGAATGAAGAAATGGCTCTCTATTTATAGGCAAAATCTTCCACTGTTCCCCGGATCCCACGGATCCCTCCCACTTGGGATCCGTCTAGTGTAATCCTAGGGATCCGTGGGACGCTCCTCTTTGCCCATGGGTTTTTTGGTTATGGGTCATGGGTTTTCATTAGATTCAATGTATTTAAGTATACATTGTATCTAGTCAACTTGGGTATGGGTTATGATCCATGGGTTGTGGTTTTTATCCATCCTAATAAACTATTACAACAAATAATTAATTACAACATTTTTGTATTTAAATGGCTATATGTAAATGCTTTACAAAAATAACATGTATCCTTATAATTGTACTTAAGATAACATTATGTTTGTTATCAACAAAACACAAAGAGATCGCAAAATATTAATAAACGTTTTTACGGTTTAATTGTATTAACAAACCTCGTGTTGACATCTTTTAGCATGTATTTTCAGTTTATAAGGCGATATCATAACATTGGAGGCGCAAGGCAAGGGCATGGCATGGTCATAGATTTCTCTGATAAACCTAAATGAGGACCGCTTTATTATGGGCCTATTTTCCGCACTAAACAATGATGAGAACTTTGTTCTCAACAAGGAATGAATATTTTCTTAATAATAACCAGTTATCCTATACTTGTGTTGTGGTATCTATTTAGTTGAACCCAAGACATGTGTACTTCCGCTGTACCATTTTGGGGGTGTTACAGATTGGTATAAGAGCCTTAGTTATAAAGAACTGGGTATTTTTAAAAACTACGCTATGACGGACACGTGCCTGCCTGCCAAGTTGATGCCTTACTCATGATCCTGTTGAGGTCATATTTGATAAGATATATGTTTTATTACTACTCACCTAATTTCACTATAGGTTATAATTATTTTTTCTATACATATGTTTACGTATCACAACGTACGCCTTTCCCCTCACATAAATGGAACACTTGTTTTATGTCTTTCAAGACAACTTTTAAAAGCATTGGGACATATTACTAGCGTAACTGAGCTGAGTATTTCAAAATTCATTGAACCTCGGTTGAATATAAACTGATCCCCTATATTCGACCAGGAAAAGTGGGACATAGCTTGATCACCTATGTCCGAATCAGAGGTGAATTTTACGATACTTGGAGTAGTTATAATAGCGTTTTGTCCAGTTGGTTTTGATTAATCTCAGAAAATGGTAATGTTTTTGGTGTGAGTAAACGAGCATGTAACATTTCAAAAGCCGCACACGACACACTGATGTCACATTACACCTTAATCATAAACTTTATTTTCTTATATGGAATATTTTTATATCACCATCGGGTTATGTTATAGTCACCGCTACCCCAAAACTTACCCTCAACAGATGAACCGAAGTACGTCACTAGCCGTTCTAGGAACAACCTTCCATAGCACCTATGAGAAATATCTCTCAGTAGGAATGGGCAACGAAAAGAACAATAAACCTTTGACAAGACTTATAAATGCACGATAAGTGACTTGTAACCCAATAGAAACTTGAAAACCTTACGCCCTTATCTTGAAATCAGATACCTAGAATCTCCACCACCTATTAAGAATAACAATGCCTACCTACTCTTTTACAAACAAAATAAATGAGTCAAAATGTTTTCGATTATCTCACCGACCAATTGCGGTTATTCTAGGAAATGTTTTGCTACGGTATGGAAAAATCAACACTTCAACCATCGTAGTATTTTATAAACAATTGTTGTCTGTCCTAAAAATTGTTTTACAAATCACTTCACGAAATATTTACAAACCGAGTTGCCACCTTATCGCTACACCATAAAGTAAATTTTACTGCTACCCTTGTTGGAATCACTTGTAACTAGTATTATCAAGTGTTAGTCATTTCATTGTAATAGGTTGCGTAATTATGGCTTTTATGTTAGTAATTAGTGCTAGGCTTATTTAGAAAGCCCATAGGCCTATGAAAAGGCCCAAAGGCCAAGGAAAGGGATGCCCTGATCCCTTTGCCTATAAATACTATGTAACCTCTCCTTGAAGAGGTGTTGCTCACTTTCATAATACACTTAACCTTTCCTTAGTATCAAACATGTGATTGTGTGTAACCTTCCTGTTAGGATTTAGAAAATCCAGTCATTAAAGAGTCGGTCACCTAGAGTATATGTATTCGTTAGAAAGCTCGTAGTCATAGTTATTTAATGTTAGTTTGTATTCAGATTAGTAACACCGTGGAGGACGGACGGGTCTTTACCCACTGTATGCCTGATGCACAACCCGTAGGTGGCGTTTATATAAGATACTATAAATACCCTCTACCTCCCAAGGTAGAGGGTTGGAGCTCATAATAATACTTTTACTTTCTCTCACTAAGTTCCCTAAACCTCTAAACTTTCTCTCTCTAAAACCTCAAGTGTACGCCTACTTGTATTCATGGTTTGATGTGTTTGTGAAATCCAATATGTTACAATTGGTATCAAGAGCCATGGTTTGATCATCTCTCTTACATGTTCTTGGATTTCTAGTGGTTTTATATGGTTTTTGGGATTGATAAAGTTTAGTGGTATTTGCATCATTTGGACCATTTCTTGTGTTAAAGTTTGGATTTTGATTGTACTTTTGTGTTTAGGATCATCATAAGTGTTTAGGTTTTGATTTGGAAGCTTTGAATCATTGTGGTTGGATTATTTTTGGATTTAAAAGAGGCGTTTTGGTTAGTTTAAAGTTAGCGATTTGAGCCACGGTAATGCATTCAAACTAGCGATTTGTCCCTGTTTGGAAGCGATTTGTGTCCTCTACAAATCACTTATTTAAGCGATTTGTCCGGGTAGTGGCTGTACTTGTGCGACTTGTTCGGAGTAGCGATTTGTCATTTTTCAGCGATTTGCTTATTTAAGAGAGTTGTGACTTTAAGCGATTTGTGTTGTTTAAGCAATTTGTCAATTCTTCAGTGACTTGCTTATTGAAGCGAGTTGTAAGTTTAAGTGACTTGTCTTGGTTAAGCGATTTGTCTTGGTCCAAGCGACTTGTCTTGGTTAAGCGATTTGTCTTGGTTAAGCGACTTGTCTTGGTTTAAGCGACTTGTATGGTTAAGAGACTTGCTTATTGAAGCGAGTTGATTGATTAAGCGATTTGTTAGTTGATGCGACTTGTCACTTTTGAGCGATTTCTTGTCTGTGCGATTTGTCTTATTGAGCGATTTGTCTCTTGTGACTTAGTGTTTTTCTTCTTGATTACATTTTACGGTTTTCTCTTGATTTAGTAAAATCCCGTGAAAGAATCTATTTCCCGGTTTAATCCAAGAGTTTTAAAATCCCGTGAAATCTGTAATCACGTCTACCAACGTGCCTGCAATCATTTCTTCTGTTGCTGAGGACGTTCAAGTAGCTGGATCAGATACTCGTCCGCCTATGCTTGACATAACTGACTATGACTCATGGGCTCAACGAATCAGGTTGTACTGTTTGGGAAAGGAAAATGGGGTTAACATTCTCAAATCAATTGATGAAGGACCTTATCAAGTTGAGACAACCAGAGACATACTTGAGACGGGTGCTGATGGCTCGGTGATATTAGGACTAGACAGACCTAAGATGTATGATGAACTGACTGATAACGAGAAGAAGAGATACGATGCAGACATCAGGGCTTCTAACATCATACTTCAGGGTTTACCTAAGGATATTTACAAGCTGATCAATCACAACACTGAAGCCAAGGTTGTTTGGGATAATGTCAAGATACTTCTCTCAGGTTCTGAATTAACTAAGGAAGACAAAGAATCACAACTGTATGATGAATTTGAGCACTTTAAGATGAAACCAGAAGAAAGTATCTATGAATATTATGTGTGACAATCCGTACTTTCAGGTCATTTCTCGACACCGTTCATGTCTCATTATTGCAACATTTTAGTAAACTTGGTTTACTTGTTTCAAATTCGCGTAACCTTGGAGGTTTAGCGGCGAATTCATGATCATGACATCACGTACATTTCATATGGACTATGATTAGTCTACATTTCATTGACATCATGTGCATTTCATTAGTTCATGCACGACATTTCATTTCACCCTTCAACGCGTGATTTTTATATTTATTAATTTTTATCGCGTGAGTTTTTATTTTGATTATTTAACCCGTTACTTTCAAAAATGATCCCGAGGTATTTTTAAACTTACATTTAGTTTATAAAAACTATATTTTTAGTTTTCCTAGTATTTCACATTCATTTGGTATTTTTATCGTTAACGTTTAATTATTACGTTGTTTTTTAAAAAAATCTTACGATAATTATTTTATCACCCGATTTTCACGAGGAAAGTATTTTTACAATTTTTATCAACTCATTACATTGTATTTTGATCTAACAAAAACTTACTTGTACCACAAATTACCATTTACCTTAACTTACACTTTTATACAAGTTTTCTACAAATAATATACACAAATTACACACTTTACGT
>BPTQ01000004.1:77271205-77318638 GCA_019973895.1 Chrysanthemum seticuspe
CAGTTTTATATAAAAATGTTCATACGTTCCGTTACATTTCTCAAGTTGTTTTTAAAACTACATAGGTTCCAAACACGTTCGTTACAATTTACTTAAAGTTGACGTTGGGGTATGTTCTTAAATATTCTAGGCAACGGAATTCGGATTTCAAAAAGTTTTGTACTTGTTTCTATCGTTATCCTGATAATGTGGAGAAAAAGGAGTTTAAGAACGTTTCTAAAGTGTCCATGTTTTAAGTGAGTATTAGTAACAAGGTTTGTAACTAATATGAGGTGGTCAAAGAGTGTGGATACTCTCCTCCAGTTTTTGTGGTTGAAGAGAGTAATGTTGTGTTGTACAAGGACTAGGAAAACCAAATCCTTGTTCGTCACCACCAAGGTCCGAAGTTGGATCAGGTGCATCCCTCCTTAGACTCGGTTACGGGGTACTAAGTGGAGAGGGTTGTCCAGTGTGTCAACCTTCACAACGTAACATATTTGTATTTTGGCAAACTTGTTAAAACCTTTTGGGACCGATATTGTACTCTGATTATGTTTTATGAAATATCCAACGATGTGTTTTTAAAACGACACTTTAAGTCGTTCAATATAACTGTGATGTGGTGCTATGACAGTCGTTGCCCCCAGGAATTCCATTCCGCTGCAAAACAGGTAAATTGGGGGTGTGACAGAGATGAGATCACTATCTTTGCAGTTTTGCTTTGCTTCAACCCCTGTAACTCTTCCTTCAAGGTCTGAATCTCTTCTTTCAACTGTGTGATATCCTTGGCATGTTGCTCCTTCAGTTGTGCCAAGTCATACTCCAGAGATTCAACCTGCTTAGCTAATTTTGTACAAAGTGCCATCAAATCCATAGGTTGCTCACTGCCCTCAACACTTCCAACTGTGTGACCTGTTGGGAGAGGTGAATCATGGGGCATTGGCTCAGATTCCTCCCTACGTGGACTAGGTTGAAGCCTGGAACCACCACTGCTTGTTCCTAAACCAAAAGGATCAGGAACATGTTGTGTTGTAATGAGAGAAGTTGGTGTTTTTGACCTCCTCTCATAGGTGTGAGAAACTGGTGGAGTATAATCAATGTTTGGAACAATGATTATGAGTGAATTTTGTACCTGTGAAATCTTTGCAAGAATTTGAGGAAAAAGAGGTGTAATAGTCCTATTGCTATCTTTGTTCATGTTTTGAAAAACTTTAGGCTTAAGGCAACGGATCTTATAAATTCTTGTATGGGGTTGCAGTTGAAATTCATTTAACATTGCTTGCACAAACCTTGGATACATCAAAATTTTTGTTGAACTCTTTACATTGCCTTGCATACTTGTAAAAATATATTTTGACCAATTAAAAGTCCTATCTAAAGCTAAAAAAACCAAAGGGTAAGCCATTGTTGAACTGAATTGTTCATAAGAAGTTTTCTTAGGACTTAGGCAATGTAAAAGAGTATGTATAAAAAATCTCCAATGAGGACAGAAACCACTCTTTTTGAAAGTAGCCTTTTTGTCAGTGGTATCATACCCCATGGATGAAAGATGTGTATGAATTTCTGGCATAGGTAATGTGATGATACCATTGAGATCATCCAATTGGAGAATTCTCCTCAAGGATGCCTCAGTAACATCAATAGTTACCCCGTCCACAATGGCTCTAAGAGCATCCATTGTTTCATGTGTATCTCTATTTTCAATTGTTATGGACTGAACAGAAGTCCAAAACTATTTGATTTGAGAGATATAGATTGTGGGATTAAGAAGTAAAGCATACCTTGTATGGGTAGTATTTAGAAAGTCCACAATCTGATGAAAAACAGGGCCACTCTTCTCGTTTGACTTTTTCAAGTAGGCCACTTGGTTGTGCTCATCTGCAAAAGTGATAGGTGCTATCAAATCTTTTGATGAAAAATAGATTGTGTCAGTATGAATGGTATAAAGAAATCGCCAATTGAGAGAAAGATATATAGTGGTAGGGTTTAAGATTTTTGCGCAAGAAAGATTATCTAAGGAAAGAATTTATCTTTAGAGGATAAATATCAATAAGGAAAGTAGATAATCTTCTAAAAATTTACCCTATATATATGTAAAGCAATTTCTTTCCAACGGCTAGTAACAAATTAGTTACTGACACAACAGTTGTAACGGCTAGATCAACAGCGGTAAAAATAACACTGTCAATGGAAACTGTGAACTAGTAGTGGTAATTTTTCACAAAGATTTTCAAAGAGCAGTGGTAAAGAAAAACATATGTAAATTGGACTGCTCTTTATCATAGTTTTTAGCAAACTACCAGCTATCAACGGATTTTATATGTCTTTACCATGAGCCGTTTGCTATGGACTTGCCAACTCTTAATCATTAAGAATATGGTGAGTTGATAACCATATAGTTTTTGGTACACTATCAACCATAAACGGATTTGTTGAGTCTTTACCAGTAGCCGTTTTCTCTGGACTAGTTGATTCTTATGTGGATTAGACATGGTGAATCAATAACCATTTGTTGTGTGTCTCAATTACACACCTTTTAAGATCAACTCCTATCTTTGCTTGGTTATGAACCTGCAAGTGTTAGTATAATACAAAGAATATGCATAACCGACTTATTGTAATACAATATCTTCCCAAAGTCAACCCAATAATATCTATATTTACTTACCAAAATAGGTAAAAGTAAATATCTTCGTAAATTAAACCTTTTGATTGACTTTGTCTATATAAAGTGATTTGACTCTGCATAATCTGTATCAAAACACATTCGTACCAGCACAAGAACCCTAAAAATCGCTATGAGCAATCTTCCAGACGTCATTGACATCTCATCAGATTCCTCCTCTGACACAGAGATATCAGAATGGGAATACATTCCATGCTATTCCACTAGCTCTTCTTCCAAGGAGCCGACTAAAAAGACTGTGAAGCCTGTTGCCAAGCCTGCACCTTCTCTTGAGTTCTACTCCAGCTCATCAAATGATGATGATGAAACCTATGCCTTGTACAAGAAGTTGTCAAGTGCTCTGTCAAAGGCTTTGGGAACATCTATCTCCAACATGAAGAAAATCTCCATACAAGAGAAACCTGCAAGACTACCAAGGCCTCCTCCACAAGTTCTTGGTCTTGCTTGTCCAAGAATGCAGTCAACCTTTGAGAACAAGAGGAAGAGAGCACAGCAGAACAAGCATGACTATCAGGGCAAGGGCAAGAAGCCAATGAAGTAGCTGGTGTAGGATGTAGGGATGGAGGATCTGTTAGATTGTTGTCATTTGTGTTTGATTGTGGTTGTTAGCACTCCCTCTTTGAATGTAATGAATCTTCTTCATAAATGGAATAAAGTTTCTTTGTTTTACTTTTTCCACTATGAGAGTAACTTTTACCACTGCTTGCATTATAGTTTCCACTGTTAGCCTCAAACTCTGCATAAAAATTAGTGGACAACTAAAAATACAAGAACTAAACAACAATAACTCCAATGTATAATCCTTCAAACCTGTATAACACAAACATAAACTACACACATAAAGTATTGTTAAGGTTAGCAGTGGTTAGAAAATAACCAGAAGTGAATTCATATATTTAGCAGTGGGTAGCCACTTTTGCTAAATTCTAAGTCAATATGGTCAACTTCTAGTCACTGAAGTATTTTCCAAAGTTAAAAGACTTCATTTACTCCTCAACCACTTACACCTTCCCCACATTAACTTCCTGATTCCATCTTAACCTCTATTTAAGGACTTATAACTTACAAACCACTCATATCACATACTCCAAAAACATTTCTCTTTCAAAGACTTACTTCTCTCCAAAGATCACCATGAGTGATACAAACCCTATCAATGTCTCATCTGACAGCTCATCTTCGGATGTTTGGGATGCAAGCGTTTGGCATTATGTTCTGAAAAATCCAGGTAGAACAAAGAGAGAGGTGTTTGAAGAGGTTGCTTCAAGAAAAAGAACTCATTCAGCTCTCACAAACCCCTCAGCTGCTGGTCCTTCATATCTCCAACCAATGCCTCAGGATGCCATCATCAAAGAGGATAACTCAGATTCCATTTCAAGCTACATTTCTCCATATGAAGGCACAAATGATGAAACATATGCAAGAGTCCTTGTGGTCCCTCCCCTTGCTACAATCCTTCCTCCAGGAGAGCTGTAGGCACCACCTTCTCTCCCAGTGTTGACAGCACCACCACCAGTGGGTCCTTCATCTTCCTCACCACCTGTTGGAAGAGTGATGATGGGGTTAGAATGACCCAAGGTGTGGAGGGAGATAGATAGGCGAATGGCGCCCAAAGAGATGCCATAGTGGGCCTTAACTAAAAAGCCTTAGGTGGTAGTTGGTGGTTAGGTTGGGGATGGGATGGGGTAGGATGTGAAGCTTGTGTTTGTAGTAGGTTGTTGTATATTGTTTTTCAGTTATTCGTGTTGTGTAATGATGCTGGTAGTATGTAACACATAGATGTATCATTTGCACCCTGTGTGCATATTTGTATAATAATAATAATAATAATAATAATCCATGCTTTTCTTTAAATTCCTTGCATCATACTGATTATCATTTACTTCTTATATCTCCAAGACTAACAAACTGTCCATCATAATGTTCAAAATCTGAGAGATAGGACTTGTTGCCAGTCATGTGCCTTGAACATCCACTATCTGTGTAGCCTTGATCTGATCTTTTTGTCCTTGGATGTTCCTGCACATATAAGAAAGTAGTTAGTTTCCTTTGGGGACCCAAGCCATGATTGACTTGGATCTGCCTCGTGTATTGTTAGCCTTAATAGTTTTTATTAGAATTGATGGTCATTCACATTTAGGAACTTTGTAACGTGTGTTAGATATCGTATTAGAATAGTCAACGGGCTCGTGGATTGGACTAAGCTAAACGGCTAGAAGTTATGTTAAGCTAGCCTTGTATAAGTTGTCATCCAATCCATGTCCAACCCATATCCACGAAGCCCATGGCCAAGCCCATTAGGGCGTTTGTACTTGCAGTATTTATACCCCTCAAAGTCTCATTTGAGGGGTGTGCTTGAGTGTGTGTGTGTGTGTTTTATTTATGAAATATTGTTTTCATTTTCTTCTCCATTTCTCTCTAAACATATACATACGAATACATCTCTTGTACCACCTTCTTTGCTTAATCTTTCTTCTTTATTCCTACGCATATGTGTTTATGTGTAGTGTGGTATTCGTGTGATTGAGAAGTTTGGTATTCGTGGTAAAGTTGAGTAAAAATAGGTCCTACAATTGGTATCAATCGCCTAACAATGGTTTAGGAGTGTTTGTGTTACGTTTTTATTAAAGCTTTACAAAGAAAGTTGCGTTTTTCCTATAAACGTGGGCTTTTTTGCTTAAAGTTTTGATTTTTACGAGGTTTTAAGGTTAAAGTTATATACTTTATTGATCTTTAAGTGTTTTGAAAGAAGTTTGTGCAAAAGAAATCATTTCGAAACGTGTTTTTGGGTGAAAAGTAGCATTTTTGCAAAATCTGGGCAGTTTTACGCATAAGCAACTTTTGGTCAAAACCCTCTTTTTACGCGTAAGAAAAGTCAAAACCCTAATCCCACGCGTAAGAATTTTGGATTTTTTGCATAAGCTTTTGGTGCAGATTCTTGGAGCTTCAACGGTTACTCAGTACTTCCCTCACTTGGATAAGTTTGTGGAATACTTCGACTTGTGAAATCTCACTAGCTTGGACAAGTTAGAGAGATACGATTCTGATTTTACGCGGAAGCAAGTTTTTTACGCATAAGACACTGGGTTACGCATAAGAATTAAAACTTACGAGTAAGATATTTTTACGCATAAGAGAAATCTTACGCGTAAGGATATTGTTTACGCATAAGATTAAATTTTTACGCGTAAGGTCACTGTTTACGCATAAGATTCAAATCTTACGCCTAAGGACAAAGTTTACACCTAAGCTCACTGTTTACGCATAACTGAACTCTACGCGTAATTTTTTCTGTCTACGCATAAGCATTTTTTTGTCTACGCATAAGCATTTTTCTAAGCTCACTGTTTAAGCATTTTTGGCGGGAAAACTTGAGTAAAATTTAAATTTTAGGGGAGTCTAAACGTTTAATTTTTACGCGAAATTCAAATTTTGATATAACTTGGAAAATTTTGGTCAAAAATTAAAATTCAAATTTTTGGACCCAAATTCAAATTTTTCGGTCAAATTTGGTGTCAAAATTGTCAAAACTCAAAATTTTCATACAACCTTAGAATTGAATTTTATGGTGAATTTCAAATTTTGGGACAGAAAAATTTACGCTTAAGAACAAGTTTACGAGTCAGGTTTTCAGCAAAACTTCAAACGGCCATACCTTATTAAACACAACTCCTTTATTGTTGAATCGACCCTACATCAACTTTATCATTCATACCTTCATCCATGGCAACTATGCAAGATCGTTATACAACTGCTTTCACAACTGTTATTGCTGCATTCGCCAAAGCATTAAACATCAGTAATTACTCCACACCGAATAACAACAACCCATGGATTTCATCGTACAATACGCAGTTTTCTCAACCAAGTATTCATATGAGTCAAGAAGGAGAAATGGGAGATGTTATTGGGAATCAACAAGGATTTGCTACGGGTATACAGATGGGGAATCAGATGCAATATGCAGGGCAGTATGTTGGACATCAGGGGGGTCAGATTGTGAATCAGAATATGGTATATCAAAATGGGAATAACTGTTTTATGACTTTGGTTCAGAATGCTTCATCCGAACCTCAAAGCCAAGATTCAAGTTATCTTAATTTAGAATGCCGTGTCAAGCCAAAACCGAGTGCTGCAAAGATCAAGTACATGTTGATGTTAGCACTAAAAGAAGAATCGGGAATAGAGTTGACTGATGAGGAATACGATTTCATGTATCCTGGACGGGTAGTTAAAGCAAACGATAATGCAAACTACTGTCTTCCAGTCATTCAGCAGGACACGACATCATGCAGTACTTCTGACACTACTCCAGTCTATGACACAGATCCACTCAATGAGGTACAAAATTATAGTAATGTTGCTAATTCGTTTACTCATGAGAAGCCACATTCTGTGTCTCCCGAACCTTATTATGACACATATGTGGGGGAGCAAGTTAATAGCAATGTTAACTCTGAAACTCCATATATGGATCCTAATGGAGGTCAATGTTAACAAAATGGTGCTAATGATGAGGAAACACGTGCTTATTTTGAAACATTAATTAATAATTGTGGTATTGAGATTGAGAAATTTAGAACGGTCAATCGCGAAGTTAAGGCCGCGAATGCTAAATTGACCGCTGAGCTTGAGAGTTACAAGGAGAACGCAAAAGCATTTGAAATCCATAAAAACAAAGAATCAGAATTAGAAATTGGTTATCGAAATTTGGTTTCTAAAGAACAACTATTGCAAATCAAGTATAACACACTTGATGTGAATTTGCACTTGAAAATAAAATCTTTAAACAAGGAAATTTCTAATCTTCAAAACCAACTTTCTGAACAACAAGCAACGTATTCTGATCTTGAAAAAGAGAAGAACAGTTGATTACTGATTTTTCAAAATGAGAAGATTCTCTTCTTGATGAAATTCTTGATAAAGATGAAAAAATCAAAAAATTGGAAAATTTGCTTGTTACAACGGGTCATTCAGCTAAATCAACTAATATGCTGATTAATCAAACAAATCCGTATTTTCATACAACACAAAAAATGGCTCTTGGTAACTCACCTCCTTGTTTCCTCAAGAAAGCTCAGAAAGAACAGAATGTGTTGAATAATGGAAAAGCTGTGCATGAACCTATAGTTGTTCATGATTCTCTTGAAACGTTACAACTATCTGATAAGAGTAGATCAAAAATGCAACAAAAGAATCCAGATCTAAAACCAATTGATTATAACAAATGGAACAAAATTAATGGAATTACTTTTGTTTCACAAAAAGAAAAGTCAAAGTTTTCCATCACACCCAGTGTTTCAAACAAAGTGTCAACACCAGTTTCAAAATCAGTTTCAAAACCAGTTGTTGTCTCAAAATCTCTTTCGAACATTGAACAAATGTCTTCAAACAATCCTTTTAACACAAGTGATGCGAGAAGTATTTTAGACAATGTGAAAACTCGAATTGCGGATCTTCAAGAGACTGTTAAAACTAAAACCAATATTACTACTAACATCTGGTTTACTCGTCATGATGACGAAACGAAAGCGTTTTTTGAAACTCAAATTGCCCCTCCGCTTAATAACATCAATTCGAGGGTAATTCATTTTGAACAAGCGTTTTTGAAAGAAACGGGTGACTTTGTCAAGAACCACAAATCCCTGGTAAAGCAAGCTAATGAAAGTGTTGAACACATCAAAGTTTTGGAAAATTTGAATGATTCTCTCTTCAAAGATGTTATGACTACTGATATCATGTCCATTATTTTACAAACATATTCTGTTGAAGATCATGAAAGACTCCAGTCTGAGACCTCCGAAATTGTTTCAAAATATGAAAATGCTCTTGAAAAACTTGAAAAAGAAAACGTGTCCTATTTTAAACAACTTGATCGAAAGACAGAGGAATGCAAGTATGAAAAACTGTCGTATGAGCGTGCCTACAAGGACATGAAAGAGCAAAATGATCTTTTGAGAGCTCAGTTGGAATATCTAAAAGGGAAGGCTGTGGATACTAAGTTTGCAAAACCATTGACTTAGGAGAAAACAAATGTTCCCAAACCGATTTTCAAACCAAAAATGTCTATTTCTCAGTTTCCTCCAAAAGTCAATGAGAAAAATGATATGTCAAAAATAGTCACTCCACAGTCTTTGCCTATTAAAAAGAGAATTATCAAAGGTTTTGAAAAACCTGTTTTTGATAAAGAAAATGTGTTTACATCTGGCATTTCTAAGACTAGTACACGGAATGTGACCAAAAATCCAGTTAAAGAATATGTTGGTTCTAACGACATGGTCCACAATCACTATCTAGAAGATGCTAGGAAAAAGGCACAGACTCGAAAAAACGGAATTCTAGGTGCAACATCTAAGATGATGAATTCTACAAGATTTCAAGGCAATACTAGTAGTTGTAAACCATTACCTAGGAACCATCAAACAACTAGGAATTGGCATGCATCTAAGAGTAGTTACGGGAAGCAGAATGCTATGCATGTAGAAAACAACACTAGAGATTCTAAGTCTTTTCTGAACAAGAAACAATTTTCAAAAGACTGTAGTGACAAAGGTAAAGTTGTTGTTTTAGACAAGAATGTTGAATCTGTCTGTCCTACATGTCAAAAATGTGTTTTTTCAGCTAATCATGATGCCAAGGTACAATCCACTAAGACACCAAACAGAAACAAACCCGTTGATAAGATGAACATTGATAAGAAACCTACTAGGTGGATCTCTTCAGGACGTAGTTTTTCAAAAAATGAGTCTTCCGCTGCATCTGAAAAGAAAACAACTCCTAGATCTTACCCTAGGTGGATTCCAACGGGAAAAGTTTTCAACAAAGTAGGTCTTAGATGGATTCCCGCAGGAAAGATTTTTGATACTTGCACCAACACAGATAATAGTGACAATCATCAGGATAAGGAAGTAGAAACCATTACAACCACTGATAGTGAACACCCTCAGAGTGAGGAATCAAATACTTCTAACACTGTTATTTGTGAAATCTCTTCGTCTTTGGTTGCAGGTGAATCAAATAACTCAAAACCCAGCTCATCAGAGGGTTCCAATTCTGTAAACTCTTCCTCTTCATTCTCTATATCTTCTATTTTTAATTTTCCATTTCTTTTATAAAATCAAAAACAAAATACAAAATTTGAAAAACTTTCAATAAATACAAAAACAATAGAAAATCAAAACTCTAAAAATATTCTTCTCACGACATGTCTCTCGTATAATCGATATTCTGTACGTTTCAAGAAATGTCATTCAACAATGATACGGACATATACAGATGCTTGAGCGAGAGTTATTTCAATGTTTTCTAAAACATGTCGTTTCTCAAAATTTCTTCAATAAATGGCTTTCGTATACTTTAGTACGAAACCCGGACTTCAAAATAATGGCTTCTGAACACATCAGTTCAGGACCCGCGCTTCAAAGAAAGGAAAGTGCTTAACCAAATCTTCATCTTGCGTACCATTGATTCAAAAATTTTCAAAATCTCTCACATTTGGTACCAAGATAACTCCCTCTAAACCCTTAATTGATTCTAAATTTTATGTATAAATAATATGCTTTCGTTAAGGGGGAGTATAAAACCAAATTGTTCCAAAATTCATGCTAAATCAGTTTCTCTCCAAATGCTTTTCGAAAAACATATCTTTTAATCCTTTTATTTCAAAAACATCATAGATATGCGATTTTTGAGGGGGAGAAACGTGATTAAAATGTGATAAAAAAGGATAGTGATCATTGTTTGAATCTCAAAAGAGCTCACTCAGTTGAAACCAATGAATTGACGAGGAATCAATGTCAGGAAATGTACCATCTCGAGAAACTTTCTATGGGCTTGACCAGGACGGGTAATAATTTCAAGCTAGTTCTCTAGTGATATAAACGTGTCTCGAATTGGTCTTGTTCATTTAAAGTCGATCAATTCAAAAAGTGCGAACTCTACCCTCTATGTGCAGATTTCTGTCAAAACATATAAGCACATGTGAAGGGGGAGTGTTTCTGAAAATATAAAACTCTTGGAGCGTTCCAAACATATTTTCAATCATAAACACTTTGAGAGATTTTCAAGAAAAATGGTTTTATGGCAACAATAGGACAGTCATGGAGTTATAAAGTGACTAAGGATAGGAAAATTCATCCTATGATCCGCCAGAGCCGGAGGGATCTACCCAAGGACATCACAAATAGTTTAGAACTAGAAGTCCTTAGGTATGATTGAAAAAAGGAGTAATGTGAGAAAGGAGAAAGAAGGGGTTGAAGAATTAAAAAGAAAAGCAAAAGAAAGGGTGAAAAGAAATAGCCCTCCATGATCAACCTTAGGGCAGAAACCGGGTTCAATACATATGCTACTGGTTGTCACTTAGATGACTCCGGTATTGAAGACAAAGACGTCATGGACCCAGTGACGCACTGCACTAAACCTTCTAGCCACTCAATTCCTCTCAAAAGGATTTGTTTCATTCTCACTGGGAACCCTACATAATATATCGACTTTCTCATAGAGATTGTTGGTATTGAAGAAGGAGACCCTCTCCCTAGTCTCTGCTCAGGAAAACCAAAATGCACTATTGAGTCTAGAGCCACGAGATTCATCAAAAGATCTCATAGGAACACTTGACATGACATCGCTTGTTGTTCATCAATAAGGGCACAAGTGATATATATTCTAGAGTCCTATGTAAATCTTAGCAATCTGCCAGAACATTTATGAGAAGTTTCACATCTGTGATCTTCAATGATTGAATGGAAACTCCTGCCAGAGTCAACATCAAGCAGCCCTGACAGCAGGTCACTTCGATAACTCCCCATGGATTACGCTTAGTGTGTCTCAAACGGTCTACAGTCGTGGAGTGATGCTTCGGTGTACTTCAGCGACTCATCTGAACTGTAGGTTTACTTCGGTACATCGCGTTATCTCATTTGTGGGACTCCAGTTCAGGAACGGCCTTTGTCAGAATTAGAGATGTGTTTTCACACTATGCTGTTAACACACTCGAAGTTCAAACTTGTAAGCGCTGGATTATTTCTAACCCATGTTTTATGTTTTCTTCTTATGGATGCTCGCGGGAGGAAGAGATCGTGCAGATTCTCCACATGCTCATACCAACAACACATGAAAGTTCTCATCAAAATCAAAGGCAACAAAAGTTTAAGATGATTCTTCGTCAATGTCAAAGAATCTATAAAGTTTAAAGACTCGAGAACTTCATCATTGGTAATTCAAAGTCAAATAGAAGTGTGAGCATGTTGGAGAAAGACATGGAGACACCTAACCAACAAAGTTGACAACGACAGACAACCACATTAACTGGTCACAAAACATTAAGGAACAAAGAATTAAGACTATTATATATCTACACACAAAGTTCAAGCTCAAGTAAAGTAAAGACCTATTCAAGTGGAGCATCTTTTGAATGACCACCCCTTAGGGGCAGATTGTTAGCCTTAATAGTTTTTATTAGAAGTGATGGTCATTCACATTTAGGAACTTTGTAACGTGTGTTAGATATCGTATTAGAATAGTCAATGGGCTCGTGGATTGGACTAAGCTAAACGGCTAGAAGTTATGTTAAGCTAGCCTTGTATAAGTTGTCATCCAATCCATGTCCAACCCATATCCATGAAGCCTATGGCCAAGCCCATTAGGGCGTTTGTACTTGTAGTATTTATACCCCTCAAAGTCTCATTTGAGGGGTGTGCTTGAGTGTGTGTGTGTGTGTGTTTTATTTATGAAATATTGTTTTCATGTTCTTCTCCTTTTCTCTCTAAACATATACATACGAATACATCTCTTGTACCACCTTCTTTGCTTAATCTTTCTTCTTTATTCCTACGCATATGTGTTTATGTGTAGCGTGGTATTCGTGTGATTGAGAAGGTTGGTATTCGTGGTAAAGTTGAGTAAAAATAGGTCCTACATGTATCAATATAGTTTTATCTATCAAAGGTCATTGATACACCATTGGGATTGGTTGATGAGATAATTCCTTTAGGTTTCCATTCCCAACGTGCTGAGGCCTTCACAACATTTCCCATGTTACCTCTGGTCTTGTTTACAACCCTTGAAGTGGGAACTTTTGGTTGAGAAGTCGTAACTGCTGGTTTGGTTTTAGGTACCCACTGTTGGTTATAATGAACCTTTTTATTTTGAAAAGTTATTTTCCCTGTTTGTGCAGATTTTGCAAGTATTTTGCACTTGTAACAGGTGATTTAGGGTGAGCAGTGTTAACAGTTTTAGCAGTGGCAAAAGTTTTAAGACCACTTCTTAGTTGAACTGCTCTTGGGATCATTTTGCTGTGTGGATTAGGGTGTAAATTGTTTTGAAACCTGTTAGACTCCACCCTTTTATTCCCATGGACTTCCCTTCTCCCAACATGATAGTCACAATAAGCATGTAAATGATCAAAACTACCACAGATATAGCATGCCTTATTGTTCATCACAAAGTCACTACCTAGTTGTTGAGATTTAACATGATTCCAACTCCTTTGGTTACCCCTAGGAGCTGTTGACTTGTTCCTATACATCTCAGCATACCTTACAGTTGTTCTAGGTTTATTAGCTTGTTTCCTAGGTTCCTCTGTAATAGTATTAACAACTTTTGGGATATAAGCCTCTACATTCTTTTTAACATTCTCATCTACAACTGATGAGTCACTAGCACTTTCAAAAACATCATTATCATGCTTAACCTCTTCCTCACATTTCATAGTTTTGGGAGGACCATATTCACGAATAGGTTCCTGAAAGTCTTCTAGACCTGTATGAGCTAAATCTATACCTTGAGGTGCTGGAACACCTCTTAGTGGTGGAGGCACTGTATTATAACCCATACCAGACTTAACTTTACTAGTGATTTGAGCATTCCAAATTTTATCAATTGACTTAGACTGATAATAACAGGTGTCTACAGTTAAATTGACATTTTCATTTATCTTTTTAAGTTTTTCAAGCTCTTCTTGGAAAGCCTCATTCACAGCTGTCTTATGATCTACCTCTCTTCTAAGAAGAATCATATCATCATTATATTTTGACTCATTATCTCTATAGTGCTCTAGTTGTTTTTCTAAAATAGTTATACCTCTCCTAAGGTTTGACACAACATAATTAGTAGCAAACAACTATGTTCTTTAACTTTCATAAGATTCATTAAGCCTTTCAACTTCTCTAGCAGCCCTACATGTTTTAGAACAACTTTCAAAGTTTTGTACCTCAGAGTCAGAGAAAGCCATGAGAGCAAATTCAGTAGATACAAGAGCAGCAACTGAAGGTTCTTCCTCTTGTTCATCAGCCATGAAACTCCAATCATAGCTCACACCATCAATTTCCAACATTGCCTTTAGTTCTTCCACAATTGGTTCTTTCTTTTGCTTGTACTAAGTAGACCTGTTATCCTTCATCTTTGGTCTTCTGCATTCCCTAGCAAAATGCCCCAACTTGTGACAATTGAAACACTCTACTTTCTTTTTGTCAAACCCTGCAGTTTCACCACCATTGATGTGAATTGGCTTGCCAGTCTTCTTGTAGAATTTTATAGCCCTATGTCTTCATGAGTTAATATAGAGCCATTAACTTGAGTGGAGATAAAAGCATAAAAGGTAGGATCTCCAATACAAGCAATCTTCTTCTTTGAACCTGCAGTGGTAACACTAAAATTACCAGTGGAAACTGTAGAACCAGCAGTGGCAATATCATCATCACAGTCATCTTCAGAATCATCACTGTCAATAGTGGTTGACATCAAAGCCAAGCTGCTTGAGCTTGTACTAAGTTTCCCAGCCTTCTTCAATCTTTGTTCAATGAGTTTGAAGTTGTTTTGAAGATCATTGAGCTTCATAGTTTCAATATCTGGTTTATTTTCCCAGACTGTAACATTAGTATGAAACTCGGAAGGCAAACTTCTTAGAAACTTAAAATTGAGGTCTTCCTTTTCTTCCTCAATGCCAAACACAGTCAGTTGTGTAACAATCTTCTGGAGTTTGGTGAAGATGCTATCAAGTGAGTCATTGCTTGAAGCTGAGAAGTTTTCATAACTTTGCTTCAACAATGTCTTTTGTGTCTTCTTTGTAGCATCATTATCACCAAACACTGAGCAAATTTCTTCAAAAAGTTCTTTTGTTGTCTTGAACTTGCTGAAAGCAATGATTTGGTCTCTAGGAAGAGTCATTAGCAACAAACTTCTAGCCTTTAGATCATTCTTCTTCAGTTCTTTTTCAGTATTAGTCTCAGGCATAGAAACTGTCACAACATCTGTGTCACCAACCTTCTGAGTCTTCGTCACAGGCTTGAAAGAATCACCAGTTAAGATGATCTCCCATAGAGCATAGTCTTGAATGAGAAAGTATTGCTCAATCATTATCCTCCACATCTCAAACTCATTAAGTTTGAGCTTAGGAAGTCTTGGAGTAGAAGAGTTGGACTGGTTTTCCATATCCATTGAATTGAGTGAGTAGGTTAAGCTTATTCCTTGGATCTTCTAAATCAAAATATCAGAACCTTCGCTCTGATACCACTTGATGGATCTAAACATACACCTTGTGTTAGTGATATTTTGAGTTATACTAATAAGCACGCGGAATATACTTAGTAATACTTAGAAGACAGATTATATGATGTAATGTAAGTGAGAACAGTTTAACACTAAGCTTCAATATTATTAAGAAATAATAAGAGTGATCTTGCTTATCACTAGGGTTACACCTTGAAGCTAATATGAATGATACATACTCTAAGCAATGACCTAGGATCTCCTTTTATAGCACAAGGAGTCTTTTACAAGATAAGTATAATGCTAACAATATAGAATATACACAAGATCTTTTCTATACTTATCAATACACGGATACTTAACAATTATCCTAACAGCAGTGGTAATATGTATACTGGCAGTGGTAATGAGTTTCTACTGCTAGTGTAATCTTTAGCAGTGTCTTCCACAAGACTATCAGTGGTAACTGTTAGTATTATTCCCAACAAACTTCATCTAAAGCCCCGTACCATTGTTGAATGACATTTCTAGGACCGTAGATGTTATCGATAACAAAAAAGATATATCATTTATACAATTTTGTGTAAACTTAAATTTATTGTAGAAAAATAAATTTAGTGTGAAACCATCATAAAAATAATTATTTTTATTTTTTATTATTATTTTTTTTTATAAGAGAATGTAGATAAATTTGTACAAGAATTAATGAGAACGAGTCCTGAAAGGAGGTGATCAGGAGTCAAAGTACGAGGTACGTCAATTTTGACAAGCTACGATTCCTGAGTGAGCAGTCTTCAGTTCTGTTGGGAACCAGGTCATGATGTTCATGATTGAATTGAGCATTGTACCTGAAAAGACTGAGGAGTATCTGCACTAATAGCATATGTGGAATGACATTTTGAGGGGATAGTAGCAGTTATGTCCTCATCTTTGGATATTTTACATTCAGGCCAAGGATTATCATTAATGGGAATTCCTTTGAGTCCAACATTCTTGAAGATTTTCCCTGTGGGCATCCACTTAAGACAAGATCTAGGTGAGTAAGTCCGTTTGGATCCTGTGAACTTAAAAAATCTACCAGCAGGAATCCACTTAAAACAACAGCTAGCAGAGCTAGATCCTTTAGTTTCAGAAGAAGATGTAACCATTTCCGTGTTCTGAACATTGGTCCTTTTGTAATTAGTTTGTTTCTTAGGGGAGTGGTCAGCCATTTGATGCTTCCTTTTTGGTCTAGATGATCTCCTTATATTCCTGATCTTAGAGCTTCGATCATTAAGCTGGGGATTGTTGTTCATCATATCGGAATGAATTAGTGAAGTGACTGGTTTTGACAAAACTATATTTTCATCAACTTGGGAGGCAAGCTTAGATTTTGATGGTTTGAGTCTTTCTGTTTTAAATGCATTGGGCTGCCTAAATACAGATCGTTCTGTATTATTACTTACAATTGGCTTACCTAAGGTTGATGGTTTTGCAAACTTAGTGTTCACTCTATTTCCAAAAGTTTTCCTAAGCTCATTTTTTAAGGCAACAATGGTGAAGCTCTTATCCTGAATTTGGGCTTTGAGGGCATCAATGTCTACCATCAAGGAGTTAGTTTGCTCTAACAGCTTGGTATTATTCTCTAATAAGTTCTTCCTCAAGGACTCATTTTCCCTTAATAGCTTGGTCACACATATAGCCAATTCATCATTCCTAGAATTAATCGCATCACTAACCTCACAGTTAAGATTGTTCATCCCTATATTACTTTTCTTATGCAGATCGGAGAGTTGTATTTTCAGATTACAAATGGTTGAGTCTTTGTCCTGAAGTTGGGTTTTTAACTGGTTAATTTCAAAAAATTCTCAAAATTTTGGGAATTCCGGATTTATGCAAGGTTTTGTAGCAAGAAAATTTTCTTCTCTTCGTTGTATTGCAATTTCTAAGGAAATACAGTGTTTTTCGAGAATTGAGTATTTGTTTGAAAGTTCATCAAAACCCCTTTTTTCAACCATTTCATTTGTTTTAAAAATTCTAGACTTAGACTCAACCAAGGAACATTCATCCGAATCATATTCAGCCTTAAGATCAGTTTGTATAGTTACATTAGCAGATGCATTATGTTGAACAGTTAAGGATACCTCATCAGGTGACACCTGTTCATCCACTGGTCTGACATGTGTATCCACATCAGGAGTTACTGAACTGCTGGTTACATCATTCTTTGTTGTACATGATATTCTGCATTCAGCAACACCCAACCTTTCAACTGAAGCATTACCCAACTTTTCACCACTATCTCCTAATTGCACTTGACACTCATTCACGTAATCATCCTTTTGAGCAGCTTCCTCAATGTACTTTTCCACATTATCCATTAGTCGGATAAATGTATCGATGAACTCCTGAATTTCCATTCCAGTATGTTTCTTGAAAGAAATTCCAGTCAAGTGTTGATCGAAGTATGCAGAATATTCCCTATTGATGAATGGCCAGAGTTGGTTGTGGATAACCTGAAGTGCAGCATTGGAATCATCTTTTAGTACCTTCCTTTTGGTAAGTTGAAGCTTCAATAGTTCTAAGTTCGTCAGCAAGGTTCTTGTCAATGTAGGTAGGTCCTGACGAAAAAGAGCACTACATGTTCGATCCATAGTTGTTAAGAGATCAGAGTGAAGTAGTTTGTAAGGCTCAAGGCTGCATTCCATTAGCAAGGCGTTTTGCAGCATAAGCTGGTGTAATTTCTTAGGATGTGACTCAGAGTACGAAATGTTTTGATCATCATTGGTTGAGTCAGTCATGATTAAGCTCTCTGAGTAGTACGGACATTGTCTGTTGTCCACCGAGTCATATAGTTTGAGCACATTGGAAATTAATGGATCAGTGGTGTAGGCCATAATATGAATATAAATATTAGATTATACGGAATGTAACACGAAGAAGTGACAAGTCTCAATAGACAAGTAGTGAACTTGACAATTCGCACCTTAACCAACTCGCTTTGAGGTCAACTCGCTTAATCAACACGCTTAGTGGACAACTCGCTTTGAGGTCAACTCGCTTAAAAGATAGGTTGCATAAAAGGACAACTCGCTTAATAGCCAAGTCGCATAAACCAACTCGCTTAGAGCACAACTCGCATAGAACACAAGAACACAAGTCGCTTAAGAGACAACTCGCTGGAACAGAAAACTCGCTTTCAAATAAGCTAGCTTAGGCGACAACTTGCTTAAGTATCAACTCGCAGAAGTGACAACTCGCTTCTGGCAACACCTCAAATCGCTTCGAAGAAAGTTTCTACGAGACTCAACTCGTTTAGGACAACTTTCAAAAACAACCACTTTACAAGCCAAAAGCAACCCAACCACGATGATTCAAGCCTTCCAATTCAAAACCTAAGCACATGTGATGATTCTAAACACAAAAGTACAATCAAAATCCAAACTTTAATGCTAGAAATGATCCAAATGATTCAAACTCTTCTAAACACTTTTAACCCCAAAAACCTTATGAAATCCACTAAAACAAAGAGCATGAAAGATGAGTGATCAAACCATGGCTCTTGATACCAATTTTTAGCTATTGGATTTCATAAACACGTAAACACACTATATCAAGAGGCGTATGGAGTGTTTAGAGAGAGAGAGAATGATCTGTTCTAGTAAGAGAAACACATAGAAGGTTAGATTGCAAATGAACATCCAACCCTCTCCCTTGTGGGGAGAGGGCTATTTATACATAGTATTACGCCCTCCTTCGGGCTGTGGATCATGCATACAATGGGTAAAGACCCGTCCTTCCTCCACGGTGATGCACCAGACTAAACTACACTAATAACTAGCTAATATATAACGTAATAAACGATATGTCTACGAGCTAACTTATGCTAGATTATATTTGGGGTGACTGATACTTCACTATGGAATTTCCAATTCCTAACACTATGCGTGGTAGGGTGAATGGTAAAGGTGTTGATGGGGCAATTGACAATAATGGTAAGGGCATTGACTTGTCACTGGTTGGTGATTCTTTTGCTAAGAAAAAGTTTAGGAAGAATACTTTGTGTAAGACTGGTTGTTTGGCTCAGTTGTGGGTTAGGAAAGTCGATGGGTTTATGTATGAGGTATATGTGTTTGTTGAAGAACACAATCATCCGCTAGATTCAAAAGAAGACATGCAGCTTTTAATGAGTTCAAGGGACATTGGTTGTTTTAAACAACATTTTTTGATGCAAGTATCGAATTCCAATGTTGGTCCTGTTAGAGCGTTTAGGCTTATGAAAGAGATTTACGGAGGGTTTGAGAATATTGGTGCAACTGTGGTGGACTTCAAGAATTTTAAATGGGATGTGAGACCTTTATTGGAGACCGTGACGCCCAGATGGTGGTGGAGAAGTTAGAGAACCTTGAAAAGCATTGCGAGGGGTTTTTTGTCGATTACTATAAAGGTGAAGGAGATTCTTTGTCTGCTTTGTTTTCGGCTGATAGTTGTGCCAAGATGAATTACTGGCGTTTTGGAGACGTGATATCATTCGATGCTACCTTTAGATCGAAGAAGTATGTTTCATGCCTTACTTTTACTTTTTGTCCATTTATTTATTGTTTAACTTTTCATATATATTGGTGCACCTTTTTATAATAAACTGACGCACTAAAAATCAATTACAGGTACATAATGGTGTTGGTGCCTTTTACTGGCATTGATAATCATAACCGATCTGTTACTTTTGGTGCTGGGTTGCTTGCTGATGAAACAATAGCTTCTTATAAGTGGCTTCTGCGGGCTTTTAAAAAGGCATTTTTAACTGATTCGCAAGTTGTTGTGACTGACCAGGACCCGTCTATGAAACAAGCCATTGCAGATGTTTTCCCGAACGCGCGCCATCGTCTTTGCATGTGGCACATCATGCAGAAATTGTCGATTAAGGTATATTCGAATTTTTAAGTTTTTTAATAATGACACATTGAGTATTTGATGCATTGATTTTTATCATTCTGATGCATTTTTTTACAGGTTGGTTCTTTAGTTTGCAATAACACTGACTTTAGGAAACTATTGTGTGTTGTCGTTTGGAATGATCAGATTTCGCCAAGTATTTTTTAGGAAGAATGGAAATCGATTATTGATGAGTTTGGCCTGTCTCAAAATAAGTGGCTTTCTGATATTTACGATATGAGGTCTAGATGGATTCCTGCATTTTTGTGTGATGAAGACTTACCTGGTTTATTGCGTACAACTTCGAGGTCTGAATCCGAGAATCATTTTTTTGGGAGATGGACTAATGCAAACTTAACCCTTGTTGAGTTTATTAGCCATTTTGATTCTGCTATGGATTCTCAGTGGTATTCTCAGCGAAAAAATGATCATGAATCTAGGTATAAAAACCGGATATGCGTACTGGGTTGAAATTAGAAAAGGATGCTGCTGAGATTTATACTTTAAATGTGTTCTTTGATATACAAGAAGAAATTTCTGCTTCTGTTACACATTGTTTGTCTGTTAGTACTCAATAGATTAGGGGTTTTTGAGAAATATTTCATTCGGGACGCGGGTGTTAAAAAGTTGAATGACAAGGCGTCGTTTGAAGTTTTTGAGGTATGTAAATACTTGTATGTAGATTTTAATTTTTAGATGCCCTTTTTTTGTGTTTAGATGCACTAATTTCTGTATTTAGATTCATTTTAACTGTTAAATTCAGGTGCAATAAATTGATGATCATTGAATATTTATGATTTGTTATATTTAGATGATTGTAGTATATATATTTAGATTCATTAATTAAGGCAATAATTTATTTATTTTGTTTTTTTTAATTATACAGGTGTTGTTTTGTTCATCTGATATGTCTGTTACCTGTTCATGCAAGAGGTTTGATTTGTTTGGGTTGCTTTGCCGCCATATCTTTTACGTTTTGAGGTTAAATGGTATTGAAGATTTCCCGAGAGAGTATGTGCTTGATAGTTGTGTAAGACTCCTGATGATGTTTGTTTGGATGCGTTTGTGAATGCTGCCGATTCGAGCTCAGATGTTGTTATTCGCTCAATTCGTCGTATTGTTGAAGACACGGTTGATAGGTTGATGCCTTGTAGAGAAAAGCTTGACGTGTATCGTTTGGAGTTATCTGAACTTCTCTCTAGGGCCGAATCTGATGTTCCAGTTGGGTTAAAGAAGAGTAAATCAGATACATTTTGTTCAATGCTTGGTGTTAGGGAACCTGAAGGTGTTGTTATAAAGGTTCCGAAACAATCAAAGAACAAAGGGACTGGGATTCATACTCGATGGAAGAATATTGATGACATAATTCGCAAGGAATCTGAAGCAGGAAAGAAGAGACGAGTTTGTTTCACTTGTGGGAAGGCTGAAGGACATAATTCCAGAACATGCCCTTATAAAGACACGATCAGGGCTGGTAACAAAAGATAATGTCGTTCTACTCGTTCCATGGATGTTAATTACCAGGAGTGATTAACCTTTGCTGATTATGATATGCACCTATACACACTTTCAATTGCAATTTGTCCTTTTTTTTTTTTTTTTTTTTTTTTAGGATTTTTCTAAATAAGCATAATATGCAGAATAATGTCATGTTTGTCTGATGCATGTATCTGGATTTTTTTATTTTTTACGGAATTGTCATCTGTATTGGATCCAGGTTTATTGGAATTTATGGAATTGCATTTGTATTGGATTCAGGTTTTATGATATTTGATTATATAGTTGATTTTTTTTGTAAAATTTGTTGCTTGATGCAATATATTTAAAATATTGATGCACTGATTTTACTATATTGTATGGTTAGTTATTAACTTTTCATATATTAATTTTACACTATTTTAAAATATTGATGCCATAATTTTACAATATTAACTTTTCAGCTGATTCGGTTATTTTACATCATTCAATGTAATTTTTACATCATTCACATATGTATCAGTAATTATCATTTTGATTCACCTTTTATATCATATTGATGCACCATTCTAACCCATATATGTTTAAACACATTTCAACATATAAGGTAATGTAACATGTCATTCATAGAATCATATGTGAAAGTTCTGAAAAACATCATTTAATGTAAGTTTTACATCATCCACATATGTATCAGTAATTATCATTTTGATTCACCTTTTTATATCATATTGATGCACCATTATAACCCATTATGTGTAAACACATTTCAACATCATTCACCATTATAAGCCATATATGTAACATGCCATTCATAGAATCATATGTGAAAGTTCTGGAAAAAAAAAAAGACATACGATTTGACCTGCTACATAATACTATTTTATGTCCTATATTAATACGAGACTATCATAATACGGTAAAGTACGTAGATCTAGTTCAGAATTCAAATTTATCACATCATATTGTTTGCTGGTGTAAATTTGTTCAAGAAGCTCCATTTTTTCTTGAGTTTCTCTTCGTGCTCATCATAATACCTTTTAACCCTTGGCTGAAGACGTTGGAATGCAGTCATATGTAAATTTGACTTCTGAGCTTCATTGAAATTGTTGTACCTTTTCGACTCTTGCTCTAGCATCTGTCTTTTTTCGTTGATAATTGTCATCAACATCTTCACCACGTACTTCTTTCGAAGCCCGGTTATCTGGTTTTATTGCTGAACACTCTCTTTTTTCAGACCTGAATTGAACTCCTTTTTCCTTCCAAAGAATGTCTCCATGTGTCTCATTAAAAAAATCCCAGAATCAACGCGGTTCAATCTTGTCTCCCACTCCAGCCTCATGATTTTATGTTTTGATGTTGATATTTTAGCTGCAGCTGGGTGGTCCACTAAGTGCAGATATAACGCAAATGACCTTGTCTGTAATTGAATGTATTAATCAGTAGATGTTAAATACATTTAGATGCACTTTCTTTTATAATCTTTGATGCACTAATTTTAAACAAATATAACATTGACACCGTAAACTACATAAGAAACCTAAACTAGTTCATGCATTGCATCGAACAGTTCATATATATCATCCATACAACTAATAATAGTTTCATTTGCACCACCAACTCAAACCATACTACTACCTACTATAAAATCTGAACCCATATGCACTATTAATACAAACATCCACACTAATAAACTTTTTATTGCTCTAATTATAATCACTAACTTCATACTAACCTATAATTTTGTTATGTATGATACATCAATAAACAAACTAATTTCCTTATGATATTTAAAGACTGAATAACTAAGTTTATATATAAATTATGAATCACGTCATATTTACAACATATATCGTATTTGCAGTCACTATGTCAAAATAGCATCATACATGTTATGGTATAATTTTCGCGTTTAGGCAATTAAATCAGTAGTAGCTACATTCTCAATTAAATCATACCGGCAACGAAACGCGATCGAAAACAGTATCAACACAATCAGTAATCAAACTATCTGTCACTATCTTAACATCAAACATTCATATTCATACATATTCATTTGCGTGCGAATTAAAGTTTCTTACCAGTGCCTTTGGAGTATCCCCGTATCTTTTATGTATGTCTTGACTGTCATCATGCATGTTATCGATAATATCTACTTCCGTTGTCTTCAAATTGTAGACAATAAGGTAATATCGATTGATTTCGTCTGTTGGCATGGTTATTGGGAAAAATACCTGTTTCATATACATATTTACGTTAAACAACAGTTTGAATAAACAATGTATAGTGTTTTTGTTTTAAATCTTACCACCTCAACTTTGTCAAGGTTCTTTTTTGTAGAATACTCGAGTACCTCATCCATTTTTTTTAAAGTCCTCAGGTTTGCGTGACAGCTGTAAAACAAAATGCATTATACAATATGTCATAAATTTGATTCAAAATTTTATCAATTATTTTTTGTATAAGAAAATATGTATGAATATTATTGAATTCACTTACCATCATTCCTGTTTTTCAAAACAAAAAGCGTGAAGATACCATGTTTTTCTGCTTCTCATCATTTTTTTGAATTATACTCCATACGTCTACAGCTGCACTTGTCACCGGTAAACTTTCACGCATACTCTCAAAGACCACCCTTGGGACCTCCATGTTCATTGTTTTGAAAACAATATCGCTATTCATATGTAAACACGTCAATTTAATAAAAGGGATGCAATAATAATTCAACTTTGATGCACTAAAAATAAATAATACTCTATATATTTGTCAAATTTACATTTACTTACTTAGCCGGCAACGTTCCGTTGAATATGAACTCGACAACAGGTTTCTCATCAGCCTGCAAATTGTTTGTAATGCTGACCTTCCTCTTGACGTATAGAGAAAGCAATGCACCTGATAATACCCTATCCCTTTTTTGTCTTACTTCCTTTTCCGATTCAATCTGATTATCATTTGTGTTTCCTGGTTTCATGTATCTTATCGGAACTGCACTAATTGCATCAGCTAGTGTAATACTTCCATCTTCAGGCGTTACCAACTGTTTCCCTTTATCCCCTGCGGTTGTTGAAGGTTGCACCTGAACTACTTTTAGTGTAACCTTCGGCCTTTTGGTATTCACATTTTTAGTGCTAGGTTCTTATGCATTCTTCTGAACTTTTTCCATGTCCTTTTTACCTTTTTCAGCGTCATTTTGCTGAATGGTTTCATCAGCTTTCTCATCATCTGTTGCTTGAGCAAGTGGTAGCTTCAAGACTTTATCCAATCCAAACAAGTCGTCACTCTGTGAAAACAAATCGAAGCTTGGTGGTGTGAAATCCAAATTTTTCTTTGTTGCATCTTTACCAGTTTTTGATATTTCCAACGTCTTTTCATTGCTGATATGCTGTTCCATTGTGACTGTATCATTTGGGAAACGTTTTAATTGACCTTTGCTTCTTATGTTTCTCAAAATCTGTGAAACAGTCCTTGTAGGTTCACCTTTTGTTTTTCTTGCAACCCTTCACCCAACGTTTTCTCTTTTTCTTTATTGACGTTTTCTTCCTCATTTATATTTACATCTCCCGTTGATACAACATTTGTATTTTTCTCTTTTACCAACCCTGTATTTTTCTCTTAAACCACAGCCTGATCATTATATATTCTATCTAAGTCCCCATTCATACCATCATTTTCATCAATTGCATTTCCAGCATTATTTATCTCATTTACAGCATCACTTACCGCACCTTTTAATGCATTTGCAGCATCATTTACCCCATCATTTCCAGCATCATTTACCCCATCATTTCCAGCAATATTTACCCCATCATTTAACACATTTGCAGCATCATTTACCCCAACATTTACTTGTGTTCCGTCGTTTGCCCCATCATTTACATCCATGCCCTCACTCGATTGTTTTTCATTTTCATCTTTATCTCCATCTCCTCCTTCACGTACCCTACCAGTGTCCACTTGTACCCATCATTTTCAGCCATAAGCGTGTCTTCTTGTACCACATCAGTGTCTACTTGTAGCACATCATTTTCATCGATACACATGTCTATTTGTGGCCCGTCTCCAAAAAAGTCATCCGTGCTTATGTTGTTGTCTTCTTGTGATATATGTGCGTTATTTACATCTTCATCCGATTCAACCACAGTTTTTTCGGATCCGCACACCGATGTGATCTTCCCTGGTTTGAACACTTTCATGAGTTTCTCGTTTCTGGTTTCAACAAGTGCTTTTAAATCCTCGTCCTCAGGGTAAGAAATCGAAGCCAATTCGAGCAATTCATCTACCAGACCTTGTATACCTTCTGATATGGACAATGTCTTCATTATTTGCATTTTCATTTCCTGAATTATATAATTAATATGCGTTAAAAAAATAATAATAAAATAAAATTAATAATAATAATAACAATTGATATGCTTTAACAGATTTTGTGCAATCCTGATGTTGTAAATATACAAATCAGATGCACTTAATTTTATTTATTTGATGCACCAATCATATAATTAAGATGCTTTAAACTGTCATATAGATGCTCTAAATGTAAACATAACTAATCAATATGGATTATTTACCTATTTTTCACACATATTCCACATAATCTTTTTAAAAATTCACATATATATGCTTTAAGAGATTTTGTGCAATCCTGATGTACTAAATATACATATCATACGCGTATAATTTTATTTATTTGTTGCATCAATCATATAATTTACATAGCAGATGTACTAAATATACATGGCAGATGCGTATAAATATACATAGCAGATGCTTTAACAGATTTTGTGCAATCCTGATGTACTAAATATACATATGTATGCACATACTTACCTATGATGTTTTACTTTTGAAGATTTTGAATGCTTCTGCCTTATTTGAAGGTTCACCTATCCCACATATTCCGTCCCCAATATCAATTCTTGGTGTATAGAAATGGTGTATGATTTCTTCCTGTGCATACTCCAATTGTTTCGCTGCAAATTGATTTAGTGATTTGTATTAAATATCATGAAATTATTGTAATATATGAAAACTTGTAATATATGCTAACTTGTACACATTACCTGGTGATTTTTTGGAATTCCTGATTGCCGACTTTGTAAGACCTCTCTTTCTTTTCGGTGCAATGTACTCGAGCCCTTCTTTAATTGGTAACTTTCCAAAACCTCCCATTTTCACTTCCTATTTTTCTCTAATCTTCAGTTTTTGCGTGTCCCATGCTTTGATAGCTGGGTTTTCTTGAGCAACTTCAACTTCTTCTGAGATGGTTGAGTTTAGATACAAAAGCTGCAAAGATAATAATACAATGAAATTAGCATAAATATCCCATGCAGATGCATTATTTTGTTGGATTATGATGCACTTGAATGTTTGCACAATACTTACCACCATTAATAGAAGTGGACCCCCGAACCCTGATGAACTGTTGTACTCTCTTTTTGATTTCTTCATCGTTTGCAACAAGTATGTACACCAGTCCATATTCTTGATATCTTCTTCCTTTTCGATACACTGCAAAAACTTCTGGTTTACTGTCCCATTTTTTGTACATTCGCCGATAATCGAGATGAATGCAACAAGGAAATTTAGTTTGAACTCCCGTCCAGTGTGATGTACGACAATCAGTTTCTCAACCATATTTTTTAAGTAGAATCTGTCATCTGGATAATCATGCGTGTGCCTCCATTCAATAATTAACGGGAACTCTGTTGGTGCAGCACGCACTTCTGTCACGGTGGTATCTCCCATCAGGATTCCAAGCAGTTCTTGTATCATATTTGCAGTGATCAGGATTGATCTACCGTCACCCATCTTGATTGTTGATGTTTTACGATCAAACTGATCTACCACCCACTTACCCAGTTTTTTTGGTGTTGTCTTTATATTGAAGTTCCCGTCCAAGAACGATCCAAACCCCATGTCAACAATGTTCTCTTTCTGGATATCTGACAACCTTTTTAAAATTTCTAATAAATCTCTTGGTGACGACCTAGATTTAATAGTTGGGAATGTCTTTTTTGGTACAAGAACTGTATTTTCTTCAGCGACCTTATTTTTCTTTTTGTCATTGCCACGTTTAATTTGTTTGACTTCACTTGATTTCCTTTTTTTTGTAGCTATTTTCTTCTTCCTATTCTGGCTTTTATTTGTGTCGGTACTGAGATTGTCGTTGCCTACATAATGAAACTCATTCAGAGTTAGTGGATGCATTAAAAGTATGATGCAAATATAAATACTACATATGCTGCAAATAGAATCATATAGATGCACCTAAAATGTAACAAGTGATGCACCAAAAATTCATTATTACATACAGATGCACCAAAAATTCAATATTACATTCAAATGCACTTTGAGTATAACAACTGATGCATCAAAAATACTACATTGTATACAGATGCTGTAATATTAACCATTGATGCTCCTAAAATATACAAATTGATGCTCCAAAATTAAATTTGTTCTTAACATGAAATATATGATTCAATTAACAATGTATATATGTCGTAATGAACAATGTAATATATGTCGCAATGAAATATATGTATACTGAGCAATGTAAATATACGTACAGTAAACATTCTTATATTTGATGCGTTAATCACATGAAACATATGCTGCAATGAATAATGTGTAGTATGTAATAAATAAATAAATAAATAAATAAATATACATGAAGTATTCAGTGTACACATAAATATTATACTTATACATATCAAATAAAAAACTGATATTGAAATAATATGATATTGTAAAATCCCCATGAATTCTCGAATGTCTTCCTCTGACTTACTATTTTGAGATTTATATGTTTCGGTCTGAGAATTACGCCCCCCATTGCCTTCTTCTTCTTCGATATTGTTGTCCGATTCGGTTGCTGAAATTTAAATTGAAAATAGGTGTCATAATACTGATATTTATACAGTGTTTAAATAAATAAGTATATTCATATGCATTCAACTTTAAAATCAAATTTAGATGCTTTGAACTTAAATTTAGATGCACTAATTATACATTTAGATGCTTCAATCATTTCAACTAACCATTTTTTGATGCACTAATAATGCAAACATATTAGTCATAAACTTATTTTATACGCTTCAACCATCAGTTTGATGCACTAATCATACCATTTGATGCATTAATCATATAATTTTGCATTGAACTTAAATTTAGATGCCCTAAACTTAAATTTGGATGCCTTAAACTTAAATTTAGATTGACTTAAGTTTAGATGCCATAAATTTAACTTGGATTGATTAAACATTTAGATGCTACAAACATTTCAACTAACCATTTTTTGATGCACTAATAATGCTAACTTATTTTTGTACGCTTTAACCATCAGTTTGATGCCCTAATAATACCATTTTGATGCATTAATCATATATTTAGATGCTTTAACTATCAATTTGATGCCCTAATTTTGCATGTAGAAGATTCGACAATTTATATACACTGTTAACCATCATATTGATGCACTAATCATACATTATGATGTTGTGATCAACTAGTTTGATGTACTACTCACATATTCAGGTGCACTAGGTATAATAAGCAATAATTATTAACACAAATGCACTAAAATTATACCTTAATCACATCTATAATTATTGTTACATATTACTAACTAAAATTAATATCACAGATGCACTGAAACTATACCTTAATCATATCAAAAATTACTACCACACATGCAACAATTATACAATAAAAATATAACTACCTAAAATTAGGGCACTTACATTCTGACTGATGTTGTGCGTTTATTATTTCCTTCTCGATTGTTCGTGGACTCACACGAGTAGCTGAAATTGAAAAAATCAAACAAAATTGTAAATACTGATTTTGATCAGAATAACACGGAAAATTAGGGCACTTACGATTCCTAAATGTTTTTTTCTTCATTTTGATATTGATCGGAGTTATTTTTTTATCGGAAGCTGGTGCGACGGTTGAGCTGGTGGTGATGTTGACGGATTTTGATCGGGGAGGGAGCTGGTGTGAGGGAGATGGTGTGAGTGTGTTTTTATGTGTGTTTTTTTTTTTTTTTTTTTTTTGTGGTAAAAAATGGTACAGCACACGCATAAGGCGTGTTTGTATCAAATTTGTATATTTGACCCTCAACTTTCCACTGTTTTCAGAATCTACCCTGAAACTTTTTTTCTCACTTTTCTCTCTAATTACATTTTTCTCTAGAACCGGACTATATATATATATATATATATATATATATATATATATATATATATATATATATATATATATATATATATATATATATAGGGTAGAGTTCTTTTCAGAACTAACAAAAGGTCTAGAACTGCGAGAACTGACATGGACCAATAAGATTTTTTTAGACATTTATTTTTGGTTTTTAATTAAAAAGGGTATAATAGTAAAAGACATTTTCATATTTTATTTTTTTTCAAAATTCCTTTTTCTAAAATCCCTTAATTTTCGGAAATAAATTTTTTTTTTCGTTTTTTCCAGCAAGCTTATTTTTGAGAAAATCCCGAAATTTTAGGAATTTATTTTTTCCCATTTTATTTTATTAAATTTGATTTTTTAATACTATATTTAGGTTTGCACATATGCACATGTACACGTATGTTAAAAAGTTGAGGCTTTTCATGATGTTGAATTGATGAGAAATCCATTTATAAAACAAGAATTTTGTTCACATTTTTACATTCGGTAACAAAACTCACTATAAAATATATGAAGCTATGGCAATGCACAAATGTTTTTTTCCTTAAAATTGTACACTAAGATGAACCACATATAAAATTGAAATATCCTACATCAATTATAAAACTTTAAAATCACAAAACTTAGAATTGGAAATTCAGTTTGACTACATCTTTCACATGATTTATGAATATCTTCACTAAGATTTGTCCATTTTGCTTCGTCTTCGTCTTTGTCTTTAGCTTCTTGTCATAACGAGAGCATGTTCAACGTAAAAAAGCGATGGTGTTGATGAGAAAACAATGTCTTACTTCTGTAACAAATAAAAGCATTACACATCGAAAAAATAATAAACTAATACAAAAGGAAAAATCACATACTAATATAAACATAAACTAACAAACGTTTGACTGAAACCAAAGCATCGCTTCCATTAAAAAATATATTAACCATAAAACACATAATTTTATATCTTCCATCAAACACATATGAACTGGTCCATTGATTTTATATCCACCAACAAACACATATGCACACACTTTTATTGATTTCGATCAACCATAAAACACATATGCACCAGTTCATTGATTTTATATCAGCCAATAAACACATATGCATACACCCCTATTGATTTTTAATCAACCATAAAACACATATGCACCAGTCTATTGATTTTATATCAACCATAAAACACATATGCATCGGTCTATTGATTTATATCAACCATAAAACACATATGCACACACCCCTATTGATTTTATATTAACCATAAAACACATATGCACCGGTCCATTGATTTTATATCAACCATAAAATACATATGTACCATTTTCATTAAATTTTATACCAGCCAAAAACACATATGCACACTCTTTTTTGATGATTTTATACCAACCATAAAATATATATGTATCATTCGATTGATTTTATATTAACTTTAAAACAATTGAGCACACACTTACAAGTTATAGCAGTGCATTTCCAATTAGAAGTTTGAGTTGTAATCATAAATCCACGAGTAAAAAAACAACTATAAAGAGTCGTTAACTTAGAATCGTGTATTTCCAAGCTTCATCCTATATCTTGTGTATGTTGCAGTTTTAGGGGCTCATTGGCAAAAAAAAAGAAAAAAAAAACATGTAGCAAAATAATTATAAAGAAATGCACAATGTCTAGCTTATTTAACACTAATTGAAAAATGAAAATTTTGACTACAAGACTATTTTTATACTTGGTGTCTATCAAGTATATGACCATCCACACTTCTTATAGATAAGACTTCTACTGTTTGAATTTTGTTAAGAGCAATTAGAATAATAAACAATATACTTGTTGTTTCTCAACTTCTTATTTTAACAAAAGTATTAAAGCCTGATAGAGATTGTTTTGACGTTAAACCTAAAACATCTTTTGATATGGAACCCTCCACGGCTCCACATCAGTATGTAAATCACATGTTGACCCAATTCACGACAAGACAAAAAATTAATTATATTTATCAAACCAAAACAATACAAAACTAATCGAATATAATACCTTTAATTCCTATCATTGAATTAAACAATCACCAATATGAAATTTCCTCACTGCAAGTCTCGTATATATGGACTTTTATAGCCATGGTGATGACCATATAATAATCTTCCTCGTAATAAAATTATCATGCTATCATATACCTTAAATTCTATCAATATACATGTGTATAAACCATAATTCCTTCATATGGCACCCGAATCGGACAAAGATCAGTGTAGTTGTCACGCAGGTAAATTTTTCTGGTGATCTTGAGAACAAGAGAGAGGCGGCCTAATTATGACTAGGGTTTCTTCTGTGCGTGAAAGATAAATATAATAAATCAAAGAAGATTTTTATTTGGAAGTGGTTGTAACTGACCCAAGATTTACGTACGCTTTTATGTTTTCTTTTTTCTATTTTACTTAAAGAAGTTTAATAAATTCCATATCTACCCTTTAACACTTATAAATATATCACAAAAAGTTAGACTTATTTACCATTTTGATCTCATCCATTGATTATTTGATCAACGGCTATTATTGGTTCTCGCAGTTCTCGACCTTTTTCTGGTTCTGAAAATAACTCTTCACTATATATATATATATATATATATATATATATAATATATATATATATATATATATATATATATATATATATATATATATATAGAGTTCGGTTCTAGAGAAAAGTGTAATTAGAGATAAAAGCGAGAAAAAAAGTTACAGGGTAAATTCTGTAAACAGTGGAAAGTTTTGGGTCAAAAATAAAAAATTGTCACAAACACGCCATATGTGTGTTGGACCACTTTTTACCACACAAAAAAACACAGTCACACACACTCACCAAATTCTCTCTCACTTCCGATTAAAAACACACACACACTCCGTCACCACAACCACCAACACCACCGTCGCCACCCACTTTCGATAAATAAAATACTTCCGATCATCTTCAAAATGAAGAGAAAGACATTTAGGAATTGTAAGTGCCCTAATTTTATGTGTTTATAATTTTATCCGATACTTAATATTCTAATTTTGTGTGATTTTTTCAATTTCAGCTACGAACAATCGAAAAGGACATAATAAACAAACAAAATCAGTCAGAATGTAAGTGCCCATTTTTATGTCTGTAACACCCCCAAAATTTCACAGCGGAAGCGTTCGGGTCATGGGGTGCTACTAAATCAATAATCACAACACAAGGTAATAAAGAATAGAAACTCTATTCCATTTTGAAAGTATAGATTAATTTAAGAAATAGTTTTACATCGTTGTTTCAAAGTGCGGAAGTAAAGCCCATAAAAATATAGGTTGTCCCATTAAAAGTAGTATTAAATATGATTGGAAACACTTCGGATGCCAGTCTTCAACGAATGCCTTTGCCAATGCCCACGCCAATAAGTAAACCTGAGAAAAACATGCTAAAATGTCAACACAAAGGTTGGTGAGTTCATAGGTTTAAGTTTAAGAAATCAAGTTGGACAACAGTTGCACATATAGCATCTCCGTGAATGACACTATATGCAAAAAGGCTATTACGCTAGTACCAAGTTCATGCAACCGAAACTACGACAGTGTGCATGCATCTAGAAGCATGATAAATAAAAGCCCAGCAAGTGTATTTCCAGTACACTCAATCAATACGATATGATATACGCCCGACGTTTTCCTATCCGGTCAAACTCGAACGGGGGTGTCATCCCCAATAGATCTATTCATAACAATCGCGCCTCCCCAAAGGGAACTAACGGTAGCATAGTTGGGATTCAAGGTTGTTTCACGTAATAGTGTTTTCAGTTTCAGGTCCGAAAAGAGTTTTGCATGTTTCTCACCCCATAGTTTTATAAAGCAAGTAATAAGAGTAAAAGTGGGGCTATAAACTCACCTCAGCAGTTCGGTGAATAAAGCACAAAGAGATCAAGTAACAAGTGGCTTCAACACGCAACCTAAATTAGTACAGCAAGTCTCAGTTTGCAGTTTTGTGTGTTCACGACTCAATGTTTTTAAATAAATGCAAGTGTTTATAAGTGGTTGTGTTTAATGTTGCTTGTGTGGCAGAGTTTACATTTAAATTGTTTCAAAATATTTTGTAAGTATTGGCTCTTGGAATAGATGTGGGATAATAATGAGTACGAAATGTATCATATAAGAGTATTGTCGAAGGATTAAAAAAATATAAGTAGACAAGTAATTATTAATTTTGTTTGATTTTCGAGTGTCAAAGTATATATAATTTATATTTATTGAAGTTGGGGGAAATAATATACTAGGACAAATATATCATTTAAAGTTTACGCGAATGTGGTCGTCAAACAAATATATGCTAAACATATTTATTTAGCGAAACATGCTAAATATTATAAGTCTTATCAATCTTATAAAAGGTTTAAGGTGAAAAGTTCCAAAGTTAATCTTGAGGGATTTAATATTGTAAAAGTTATACAAGTTATAAACTTATAAAAGTTTTTAAGAAAAATGATGAGCTATTCAAAGTTAAGGATTGAAAGTGTAAAAGTTCTTATAAGTTACAACTTATATATGAGTTTTTAAGAAAAGCAGCAAGTCTATTAAATTGGAGGGGCTGAAACTGTCAAATGGTGGAAGTGGTAAAAATAACAAAAAAATGCAAAACTGCCACTGCTGTGGCTCGAACTCGTGACCATACGCTTGACAGCCCAACATCCTAACCAACTGAGCTAGGCATTACTTCGTGTTTTAGATTCCAGTGATATAAATTTTAACCTCTTTCTAACTATTTTAGTTTTTGATTAATTCCTTCTCAGTATGTAACGTGTGTATGTATTCATGCATATGTTAAGTTCTTATTATTTCTTCATCTTTAAACCCAATGCTATTAAGCTTTAAAAGTTGGCTTAATGTTTACAAGCATGAGACCAAAATAAGCACCAAGATAAGCTCGGCTTATCTTGGGGTTTTTCGCGACTCAACACAAAACGAGACCAAGTCTTCAACTCGATTTTTGAAATGTTCGAAAGGGTTTGTTTTCGTTTCTACAAGCTCATTAGTTCAGATATTAGCCACACAAGTTTCTTTTAAACACAACAAGGCCAACTTTTACATATTTGTGTATGTATGTACGTGCGATATGGAAATTAAAACGAGAAAGATGAATTGAGAGCGAGTCGAAGAGAACTTACAACACCAATAGCGGTGGTGAAGAGACGCGTATGAGAAAACAACGAGGAAAATGGGAACCCAATATACTAGCTAACTTCCAACGATTAACCCGCATCGAAACTAACCCAAAGGACTTCTCAAGACCTTAAACTACTACCCAATCTTCTTGTAGCTCGACAGTGGAGTGAATATGTAAATGAGTTTGAGAGTGTTTGAGCTTGGAGGTGTGAGTTGGTAAGTGTATTTGAGAGTGATTGAGTCCGTGAGTGTGAAGGGAAAATAGGTAAGATGATGGCTTTATATAGACAACATGGCAAGGCTTGACATGTACCTTGGTTATTGTAGTCAAGACTTAGGCGCAAGGAGAAGAATAAGGGAAATGGAGTTGGATGTTTGCAGCGTGCATGAGATGGCAGTATGGAGGGGAGCACATTTTGTACTGTCTTTGTACAGTGATAATGATGGTTCATGCTTGAATCACATGGGCTTTTGGCTTCTACTCGCAGGTTACAGAAACGTAGAAAGCACATGCCAACTTGCATGATACCAAATGAAAAGGAATAGGGTACAAGTACGCACACATATTTGACCAAGAATTATTTTGTGTTTTTGCTTGGGTCTCGATCATCACAGTAGCATAGTACTAAAATTTTGTGTCCAATATTTGTGTTACAAAGTTTTACAAAGTCCACATGGTCCTTGTTTTAGTCCCACTCAAGCTATGCAACAAAAATGTTTTTGTTTTGTGTTCGCTTGGTCATAACAGGAAGAAGAAAAACATGCATCAAAATATTTTGTGACCAAATGTAGTATACAATCAATTAAGGGTGTACTTGGGCTGAGAAACAAAAGGGCTAGGCCCAAGTAAAAAATAGACAAGGGTTGGGTTGGGTTATTTGCTAGCACTCGAGCCCAAGATGAGAAATAGGTGTTGATCGGGTTTGGGCTAAGAGGCCCGGTGAGATAAAATAAAAATATAAAAGTTTATTATATATAAAATTTATATAATTTATAAAATAAAGGAAAATATTATCGAGGTCGCGGTAAGTTTCAATAAAAATATAATCCGTATTTTGTCGTGATTATAGTTCGAAAGGAAAGAAAAAAAAATATAGCCGCGAAAAATCGGTAGGGAAATTTACGAGTGGTTACAGTACCTACCCCTTAAAAGAAACCACGTCCTCGTGATTTAAAATGCGAGAATTGTCGAGGTCGATACGGTGACGAGATGTGAGTATATACTTTTAAAATGTGACGTGGGAAAAGAGGCTAGTCGTTCAAGGAAGATTCGGTGACGTGAGACGATAAGTGAACAACGGATAAATGATTCATCAATTGGAATACAACGCGGTTTCATAAAAGAGTACGATAGTTGAGTTCAAAACAGAAAGAACAGAGTCGTATGAGGTTACGAAGGATAAAGCAAGGGACCAAACATGTACTTATGAAAGAACAGAGTCGTATGAGGTTACGATAGTTGAGTTTAAATAGTGGGTGGGTTAGTTGTCGGGTTGGGTATTGGACCGGGTAATACAATTGGGCCAGGGGTTTAGTATTTGGGCTTGGGTTTATTAATAGGGTCCGGATGGTTTGTAGAGTATTAATACATAGGGACCAATTGTGTAATTCTTCAAAACCAAGGGACCAAACATGTACTTATGAAAAGTAGTCAAAGGATTTGTTTTGCCAACTTTAATAATCCAAGGGTTAGTTTTTGACACTTTTGAAATTCCCAAGGACTAATTTTGACCAATTTGGATTTTCAGGGACTAAACTGTAATTTTCTCAAAACTTTTAGATTTCCCACCAAAGGACTAAATATGACAATTTGTGATTTTAAAAAGACCTTTGGTGACTTTTCTTTTGAAATTTTGGCTCAGGGACTATTTTTGACAATTTTTGAAACTTGGGGGACTAAAACTACAATTTTTGCAAATTTGATATGTTTTTCATCTGATTTTGATATTTTTGCATTTAAAACACATAAAACACTGATTTGTGATATTTTGATCATTTTGATGTGTTTCTGAGTGTTTTCAGATGATTTTGCAGTTTATTTTGTACAAAAATGATGAGTATTCACACACTCATCAATCCCCCACACTGAGATATTGCTAGTCCCTAGCAATGATTTGAGAAAACATAATGGATTTTAATCTCTTTACCAAAAGCCATTACTTCTGGAGTAGCCAAATGTTTCAGTTCAAGTAAGAACTATGGTACACCGATAACCATGTGATTTTGAGCAAACCACCAGCTTCCAACGGATTTGATTTGTCTTTACCAGAAGCCGTACCCTTCTGGACTAGCCAACTATTAGATAAATTATCAATATTATCTTTGGTGAGCTGATTACCAATTATGGTTTTTCCACTGCCTTTACCACAAGCCATAATCTTGCGGGCTAGCCAACTCTTCACTTTTTAGGATATGGTGAGTCGAATACCATACAATTTTGGGCAAATTGCAAGCCATATAAACGGATTTGAGAAATCTTTACCAAGAGCCTTTTGCTCCTGGATTAGCCAATCCTTTTGTCTTACAGACATGGCGGACTGATAACCAGATGAGAAAGTGTAGAACACTTACTCCAAAAAAAAAAATTTTTTGGCCAAAAACGGGGGGATTAGGCGGTATAATTACATGATAAAATTCGTGAGAATCCCCCCCACACTTAGAAATGAATATTGCCCTCAATATTCAAAGTACCGGCGGTTATGCCGAAACAAAGAACGTGAAAGGGAAATACTACGGCCATTATTTAGAAAGAAGATTTTTTTTTTTTTTTTTTTTTTTTTTTTTTTTTACACATGTGGGCAACCCCCCCCCCCCCCCACACTAGGGTGGTAGAAAGAGGTAAGAAGACAGAAATATGGGTGAAAACCCATATGGCATGCTACTGTTTTTGATTACCGAGTCGCTAGCTTGACTCGATCCCCGCATTCATTGGTTCATGGGGAAAGTAACGTGGAAAACCAATCTCGATCGGACTTTCGTTCACAATGTTAATGAACATATGAACATCAGAAAGTTCTACACCGACGAGATATAACCGCGGTATTGTTTAATAGTAGAAACTATAAAGGATGATACCGGGGTCAAAGATGGTGTCCTCATTCCCGAAAGAGAAAAGGGAAAGAGCAACCACACCATCTGTGAAGAATGGAATAAAGACGTACATGAGAATGCATGTCCATTCCTCAGCAGAGAGAAGCAAATCACCAGTTTTGACATCTTTAAGCTTAAACTTGAAGCTTAGATGGTGATTGTCCAGAAGATGTCCGGGAGGGAGGGTGGGAAACGGTTCTTCAATCAACAAACTTTCCAGAAAAAGGATGTCTCCCTCCGGATCAAGGTAAGTGTTATCAATTCCCGTTGGAATTGACTCATCACTAAGAAATGCATCGACTTCATTCCAAAAGTTGTCATCTTCCTCATCAGGAGTGAGAGAAGGAATGGAAGAGTCGGGAATAAGACTAGAGGATGATGGATCATTTTTGAGCACTTCATCAATGGGAAGAATGTCTCCCATTGGATCACAAACATCATCATCCAACTCAGATGAAACAGAAGATAGTTTGGTTTCATCTACAGAGGTAACAATCTCGATGCGACAAACTGATTCCGGAGGTGGGACAAGTGGTGTGCTCTTAGAGCTAGCAGTTTCCACCACTTCCGATGAAGTCTCCGATTCTAGATCATCATCATCATCATCAAGAACACTCTTGACTTCCCTGGTACAGCTTTCAAACCATTTGTTTGAACCAGGGGTAATTTTCAAAGCTTTGAGCTCAGCACGTTTTTGGGAACTCCTCTTAACCGTGAAGTTTGAGAGTGTTGCATTGAATCTTTCAGATCTTTGATCAATTGTGGCAACACTCTGTTTGTACAGAGGTTTGGAGTTCTGGTTGATATTTAACGTGAGCTCTTCGTTGTCAACCCGTATGGTCAACTCTTCAGCAAACACATCAATCAGAGCACGACTCGTTCTTAAGAAAGCTCTCCCTAAGATGAGGGGAACTCTAGGATCTGCATCGAAGTCTACTACAACAAAGTCAGCATGAAAGTGAAACTTTCCCACTTTCATCACGACATCCTCGGCTATCCCAAGTGGACGAGTTACGGTACGATCCGCTAGCTCGAGTGTCATACGAGTGGATGAAAGTTCAGGAAGAGATAGTTTCTTCCATACTGAGAGTGGCATGAGGTTAATGCTAGCGCCAAGATCGGCCAAGGCGGAGCATTGAAACATCCCCAAGAAATCACACGGGATTAAAAACCGGCCAGGGTCTTCAAGCTTTTCGGGAAGCTTATTAAGAATGGCCGCTGAGCATTGCTCATTTAGAGGGGTTTTTGCCAACTCTGATAGCTTATCTTTGTTGGTGAGTAAGCCTTTAAGCGTGGATGCAAATTTAGGCATTAGAACGAGAGCATCAACGAAGCTTATATCGAAGTGAAGCTCATTGAAGATTTGGAAAAAATTTTCCATTTGCTCTTTGTTTTTATCTTTGAGCTTCTCATCATTCATTCTTGATGGGTAAGGAAGCTGACTAGACTTTTGAGCCGGGATGGAAGTGTTTTCTGGCTTAAGATTTTTCTTCGGAACATCGGGTTCCGGACTTAAAGCTTGGACTACCGAAGGTGGGACGTGTGCGGTACTTCGTGGGCTTGAATAATGCACCTTGTCCGTTGTCTCCTTGGTAACTTGACTAAATGCCACAGGAGGAGGGGCATTGGAGTCGAAGGTCCATTGTGCGTCTTACCACTACGAGTGGTGACGGCTTTCAACTCGGCATTGGGATTGGGAATAGTATTGCCTGGGAGTCCTCCAGAAGATGATGAAGCTTTGTTCATATTCATGTTCATGAAACTGCTCATCATATTCTTTAACTCATTTGTCTGCCGAGACATTGTGGTATCAATTTCCCTTTTAAGCTCAACTCTCATGTTATTGATCTGAGTTTGCATAGAACGCATGTTTGACTCAGTCATTTTCATGAAGTCATTTGGCATGGGAGCTTGAGGAGGTTGTTGATAGCTTTGATGATTAGGAGCTTGATATGGTTGAGGTTGGTTGAAATTGTTCCGGTTTTGATTGAAATTTTGAGAGTTATTGAAATTTTGTCCTTGATTCGGAACAAAGCGATTTTGATTGCCATGGTTTTGATTGCCATGGTTTTGCACAGGAGGAAAACCAGGTGGTGTCATACCGCTAGGTGCACGGTAATGAGGATCAGCATGTGGTCGGTATTGATTGTGGTTTACCGAAGCTACGGGAGCTTGGTAAAAGGAAGCATCGGTTGCTTGACAATCATAATACGCATGTGGACCACTACAAGTTTCACACACCTTGTTTAAGGCTTTGATTGGTTCCGGCTTATGAATTTCGCTTTTGATTTCCTTTACCTCTTTTATCATACAATGGATGATGTCCGTTAGAGCGGCTAACGGAGCGGCTAACTCGGAAGAGTTACCGGATGAAGAAGCAAGAGTGTTCGGAACATTGACTTTGTTGCGAGAAATAGGAACTTTTGATTTTTGCTCGCAAATCTCAATCACATCTTTAGGTTTACGATTCAAGATATTGCCGCCTGCGGCTGCATTCAAGGAATCTTGATCGTTTCCGTTCAACCCATTGTAAAAGATATTTACTTGTTGAAGCTCCGTGAATTCATGATGGGGGCATTTCCTGAGGAGATCTTTGAATCTCTCCCATGCCTCTCCAAAGTTTTCATCGAAATTTTGACGAAATCCAGAAATTTCATTTTTAAGATTAGTCGTCTTTGATGGAGGAAAGAAATAATTCACAAACTTTTGAACAAGATCCTCCCAAGTTTCGATAGATCGAGGGGGTTCTTTTTCCAGCCAAATCCGGGCTGTCCCCTCAAGAGAGAATGGAAAAAGCATCAACTTGATAACTTTTTGTGGCACATCCTTGAAATTGATAGTTGAGGTTAACTTGTTAAACCAACGGATGTGTGCATACGGGTCTTCTCGATCAGACCCGCGGAATTGATTTGTAGACACAAGTTGGATCAAATGTGTCTTCAATTCAAAGTGATCAGAGTTGATTACGGGTAAAACAATGGCATCTCCATAACCCTCGGTGGGTGCCTGGAGCATTTCCGCCATAGTACGTTCGTCTGCCATATTGTTGCTTGAAATAGTACGAATCTCGGGTTCGACTATTTGGGCAGCACGTCTACGAGAACGTCTTCTTGGAATTTCTGCTAGATCACGCAAAGGACTCAATGATCTAGAAGAACGAGTGCGCATGCACTAGAGATAACTCTAAGGGATCTCAGAGTTAAGAAGAGAAATGGAATTATGAAAATCTTTCAGATGAGAATGAGAATTATGAAGACGTATTATAAAAATGGGGTGAGGAGAATCTTTTGGGTTTTCTGGTTCTGAAACGTCGATATCACAACAAAATCAATTAACACAAAATCGAGGCAAAACAACAGTGAACTTAACCAATAATCCAAGATGAATGGCTTCTTTGAAAAAGGTACACCAATCACAAGGACACAAAGGCAAGTTTTAAATCTTTAGTTCGGGAACTTATTATGGTCGCACCCCCAGTTAGGTAGTGCACTGCCTTGGTTTGCGGTGGTAATCTTTTAAGTTGTTATTATTAAAGAAAACGACGAATCTTTTTGTATTTTTATTTTTGATACATATATAGAAACAAAAGGAAAAATATTTTTGTGTTTTATACGTTTTTGGATGTTTTTGGGTTTTTGGATTTTTTAGAAGAAAATGTGGATATATATATATACAGAGATGGATGATATAAACAAAGAGTGAGGATTCAAACAACTAATCTGCTACACGGAAGATAGATCAGCACAGCTCCCCGGCAGCGGCACCAAAAATTTGATGCGCGCAAAACCGTCAAGTTCTCTCACGCAAGCGTAAGAAAACTTAAAGCAGCTTAAGCACGAAATCAATGAAGATCTGAGGAGTATAGGGTCTCCCCGGGTCGTTATGTCCCAGCGAGCTATGCAATGGATCAATCAACGTCTAGTGATCGAGAAGTTTGAACGAAAAAGGATTATGAGATTATGATTATAACTACAGAAATATCAAACAGATACAAAGGCTAAAATGCAAACTAGAGGAAATTAAAAAGATAAAACCTATTAAATAAACGCTATCACTAAAATTAAAATGATGTTTTTGTTTTTATGTTTTTATAAAACGGAAATTAAAATCTACGCGACGTACAAAATAAAAAGTGAAACTAAGTCAATATTAACCCTAAAAATATGAAAATGACATTTTTATAAACCTAATGATAAAAGAAAATTTATGGAAAAAGAAAATTATTTTTAAGACTAATTATCTAATTAAAAACTATTTTTAACTATTAATTAATTATCTAAAATACAAGAAAATAGGAAATTAGGCTAGAAAAATAAGATTAAGACTTGGAAAAGTCTAAAATATCAAAATAGACTTTTCAAAACTATTTTTGTATTTTTATGACTATTTATCTATTTTCTAGGAATTTTAAACTTTTAAAAACTAATTAAATCACTAAAAATTACCAAATGAACTATGAAAAATATGAAAATTACTTTTTTCACTTTTTATATTTATCTAAACCTAAGAAAATTGAAAAATTATTTTTTTGAACCTTTTCTGAATTTTTTATATTAAATGCTATTTAAAAATACCTAAAAACTACTTAAAATCAAGAAAAATAGCAAAACAGCTTATAAAAATCTGAAAATTTCAGGAAAACTCTAAAATAATATTGAGAAGCTATGAAAATTGGAAAAACAGGTGGTTGCTTGCAAGAAAATGAATCTGATGAAACAAGTGCTTCTTGAAATAAGCACTTGATAAGCAAATGAACCAAACAAGCTACCTACTGTTAACAGAAGCTATGATATACTAAATATGACCAAATCAAACAGAAATCAACAAGTTACAGCTTCTGATTTACAAGATAAAACAGATTGGGTGATTATGATGTTAAGCTAAAACAGATTTTTGGTGCCCACTTGCAGACCAAAAATAAGCACCCAAATAAGCTACAAACTACAATCCAACTATTAAGACTTAAACTACACCTAGGTAACTACTTGTAACCAAAATGTTAAGAATTAGAAATTCCCGGTATTAAAGAGTCGGTCACCTCAAGTATATGTAATCGTTAGAAAGCTCGTAGTCGTAGTTCTTTTAAGTTAAGTAGTAATCTAGTTAAGTAACACCGTGGAGGACGGACGGGTCTTTACCCACTGTATGCCTGATCCACAGCCCATAGTGTGGCGAGTTATGTAAGACTATAAATACTCTCTACCTTCCAAGGTAGAGAGTTGGAGCTCATAATAATATCTTTCACTTTCTCTCACTAAGTTCCCTAAACCTTTAACTTTCTCTCTCTAGAATTCCATCTATATGCTACTTGGTGTTATGGTTTGATGTGTATGTGAAAAGTTAATATCTAACAATTGGTATCAGAGCCATGGTTGGATCATATCTTACACATCTTTGGATTTATAGTGGTTTTTAGGTGGTTTTTGAGTTTGAAAAAGTTTAGTGGTTTTTGCATCATTTGGTTGATTTCGTGTGTTAAAGTTTGAATTTTGTTGGTACTTTTGTGTTTAGAATCATCAAAAGTGTTTAGGTTTTCATTTGGTAAGCTTGAATCATCTTGGTTGGGTTGTTTTTGGATTGAAAAGTGATGTTTATATGGTTTTTCATGGTAGCGAGTTAGTTCACGGATAAGTTTTCTTCTTAGCGACTTGCTTCACAAAATTGTAGCGAGTTACAGTGTTAAATCTAGCAAGTTAGATCTAGCGACTTAAAGTACAAGTAGTGGACTCTCCACTACAGGTAGCGACTTGTGGTAGCGGTTTGGTCTGTAGCGAGTTGCTCTTTAGCGACTTGCATTGTTGGCGACTTGAGTAGCGAATTACTGCTGAATTTTTGCTAGCGACTTGAGTGTTAGCGAGTTACTACTTAGCGACTTGCTTTTCTGTTAGCGACTTGGGATTCTAGCGACTTGGCTGTCTAGCGAGTTAATTGGTAGCGACTTAGTGCATTTGTTCCTAGCGACTTAGAGCTTTATCATCTAGCGACTTGAGTGATTATTTACGGTTTTCTCTTGATTTAGTAAAATCCCGTGAAAGAATCTATTTCCCGGTTTAATCATTGAGTTATAAAATCCCGTATAATCTGTTAACATGTCTACCAACGTCCCTACTGTCATCTCCACTGTTGCCGAGGATGTACAAGCAGCTGGTTCAGATACTCGTCCACCCATGCTTGACAGAACTGACTACGATTCTTGGGCTCAACGAATCAGATTGTATTGCCTTGGAAAGGAAAATGGTGTCAACATTCTCAAATCCATTGATGAAGGACCATATCGGGTTGAGACGACTAGAGACATACTTGATACTAATGAAGATGGTACTCCTGTTTACGGAATAGACAGACCTAAGATGTATGATGAGCTTGATGATAAGGAGAAAAAGAGATTTGATGCGGATATCAGGGCCTCAAACATTGTTCTTCAAGGTCTTCCTAAAGACATCTACAAGCTGATCAATCATAACACTGAAGCAAAGGCAGTTTGGGATAATGTTAAGATGCTTCTCTCAGGTTCAGAACTGACTATGGAAGACAGAGAATCACAACTCTATGACGAATTTGAGCACTTCAAGATGAAACCAGATGAGAGTGTCTATGAGTACTATGTGAGATTTCATAAGTTAATGAATGACATGAGAAACATCAGAATGACTATGCCTAACATTCAGCTGAACTCAAAGTTTGTGAACAACATGAATCCCGAATGGCACAAGTTTGTCACAGCTGTGAAGCTCACTAAAGGACTGAAGAATACAAACTATGAGCAACTCTATGCCTTCCTCCTTCAGAATGAGAGACATGCTATGTTTGAAAAATTGATTCTCAATCAGTTCAAAACCAACCAGGGAGAGACAAGTTCGTCTAATGACTCAACAGCTTTCTACTCAAACATTGGAATCACAACCAAAGCATCACAAGTCATACCCTTGGGTAATGGTAATCACAAACTCATTCCTGATCCTATGTTCAAACAAGCTGATGCTGATGCACGCGTGGATAACATCATGAATCAACTAGCTCTACTCATTAGTCAAAACATGAATTCTCTCCCACAAACCAACAACAACCTCAGAACTGCATCTAACCCACATAATCAAGCCACTGTTAAAGATGGAAGGATTGTGGTGCAACCAGTTCAGGAAAGACAGTATGATCAGGGAAGGGGTGGTGTTGGTAGAGGATATGTGGGCAATCAGATTCGAGGAAGGAATGGTAACCAAGGTCAAGCTAAGCCGATCAAATGCTATAACTGTGGTGGTGAGGGACACATTGCAAGGAACTGCACATCTCCAAAGCGTCCACAGAATGCTGATTACTTCAGAGATAAGATGTTACTGGCACAAGCTCAGGACAATGGTGTTGCGTTGGATGAAGAGGAATTGCTTTTTCTTGCTGAGGGTAATGCCAAGACCTATGATGCAGATGTGGATGAGCAGCCTATTCAGGAGATAGGTCACAATCATCAGAACGCCTTTCAAGTCGCTGACTGTGATGCATACGACTCTGATGTAGATGATGGACCTACTGCACACACAGTCTTTATGGCTAGCATCTCTCCAATGGTTTCTCCCAAGATCTCTTCTTCACCACAAGCTGGCCCATCCAAGGACAAACTCATCTCAGAGGTATTAAAGCTATACGATGATGCTGATGTGCAACAGATGCATGACAAAGTACAACCAACTGAAACTATTGAATCAAATATTGAAAATATGGGTAATATCAATATTGTCCCATACGATCAATACGTGAAACAAAGTGAAAGTGAAGTTGTACCAAGTGATGCATCTTCTGCAGTCAACAATGACTATGTCTTTGATGAATACACTGCGTGTGCTCCTGATGATTCCATAATTTCTGAACTAAATGCCTATAAGGAACGTGTTGCAATTTATGAACAATGTGCTAAATTTGAGTTGACCACTCGTGAGCAGGAAATGGATGTCCAAGTGAGTACAGTAATTAGAAAAAGTAAGTTTAGAGAAGAAGTATTGAAACAAGAATTAAATTCCTTGCATGAAAAACTTTCTAAAACAGCTAAGCAAAAACAAGAACTTCAAGAAAATGTCAAAATGCTTAAGCAAGAATTTAATGCAAAGGAATCAAAACTCTTGAGAGATTTTTCTAATCTGAAAACTTTGAAAAACAAACTTGAAAACAAGTTGTACTTACAAGGAAACACCATTCAGACTGCTCACATGGTCACGAAACATCGTGTCTTAAGCGATAAGCATAACATTCCCCTTGTTGAGGAACCAAATCCAGAGGTAATTAAAAAGTCTAGAAATGCTCATAAGGTGCTTTATGATGGTAATGAAGTCCTTAAGCCTAGGCAGAAACCTAGTTGCGTTGAGTGCACTGAGGAAGATAAGATATTAAATGAAATCACTAGGGAAAAGATGAATAAGAAACAAAATGATCCCAAATGCAAAGAGAAAAACATAATCATCTCTCCTCATGATTACAAGAAGGAAAACTGGATTTCCTTGAACAAGTTTAAGCCTCAGACTTTGTTGACTCCCGAACAAGTCTTCTGGAAAAAGGATTTAGATAAGCAGAAATCGGAAAACATAATTGAAACAAACCCTCCCCTTTTAAAAATGCCTAGAGCGACTGTGTATCCTCCTAATACACCAATGCATCTTGTTCCTAGAACAATTGCCACTAAAAGCAAGACATTAATTAGCCAATACGTTATATTTCAACTATTTGTTGATTTTGAGAAAACTTGCAAGAAAAGGATCACACCCACTGGTATAACTGAAGGAGAAAGAGGTTTTGAACAAATGAAAGAATGTTATTTAACTGAGGTCATGCCCTTCTTTAAACTTCTAAAAGAACACTTTGAGAGTCTTAAAAAGGGGGTAGAAACTGATATTAAGGGTATGGAAAAGGAATTTGATGCAATGGTTGTTGAAGTTAGTGACTATGAGCGTGCACTGAAATATAATGAGATAGAGAGAAAGAACCTGCATACATTAAATGAGAATCTTATTACTGAATGTGTTGCTCAAGATGTTTTTTTCACTGCTTCAAATTGCTCTACAACTATAAAATCAACATCTAATTTTATGAGTTGAAGATCAAATCTTTTTACAAATTGGTTTAACAGTACTAGTAGGTCAAGTTAAAAGAGTAAATCAAATCTTAATCAAAAAAGTTCGAGTTACTGTGCTAGTACCCTCTGAAAGTCCCGGTGTCTATCAAGTACTTTAAACCTTCGTAATTATCTCGTTAAACTTCGTCACTTTTTCTGTAGAACTCGTTGTGTAAGTTATTATTCTAAGAGTAAATTACATACGTCCAAGAAAGAGAGTTAGAGTAATATAAAATCACGTGCGAGTATTAGTGATTGAAGTTGTTGGTAACGTAGTTTAAGGAAAAGGTATGGGAATTATAGTCAAAGATGGGGGAAAAATTCTGAGAGTTTCA
>BPTQ01000004.1:77325842-77368342 GCA_019973895.1 Chrysanthemum seticuspe
ATTTACTGGACTTGTAACCTAAAGTCCTTTCCCGTGAGGAACGATTGGGAGCTTCCAAATATTTTTCTTTGTTTCCAAAAAGTTGACGATTTCGTTGACTTCTGTGACTTACGAAATTCACAGTATTTTCTCCGGTAAAACGTTTTCTGACAAAAAGTTTTTTGTTAAAGACTTGGGAGAATGTTTGGTAGTCCCAGATTAGTCAGAAGTCCGAAATCGTTTAAAGTTGGTTTTTAGATAGTCAGAGTAGTTTTAAAAGTTTTGTTTAGACTAGTTTTGTTTTGGTAACTAATACTTCGATTTATATTCTTTCGTTTTCGATTCGAACGTAACGAACTCCGGTCAGGGAGTCTTTGTTGTTTTTCACAAGTTAGACACGTCCCATTTTTGTTCCCAGAGCAACGACTTTGGAAGCTGACCCTACTTCTCGGTCAGAGTAGACTACTACTTTACCACGTACAGTCACGTGACTATCGGGAGAATCTTCTCCACTAAGGAGGGCTTGATGGAAGAAAATAAAGAGGCAATGTGAATACTTGTAATCTCTTTTAAATTGCATTTAAGTCGCTAAGACATGCAAATCCCTACTATAGTTATAATCGTTTTTAGGTTTCTGATTGTACGTTTTTATTGACATAGCTGTGACAGAGCTATTACTATTCATAGTGTTAGTCAATCAGATTCCTGTTTTTGTATATTCTATGTCATTTCAGCATTCACAAGTCATTGTATGTGGAATATCATGCCTCACCAGGACATAAACGATCCAAGGATATTTTAATCCTTGGTAAACTTGCATTCTCTCCCGGGCTGTCGCCCTTTTATCATCTGTCACGGTTCATAAGTGTAACGGAGAAATAAAAGAAGGTAGTTCGGGAGGAATCACCTCTTCTAAGAGGGCTATCAGTGCACTGACATGCACCATTTCATCATCAGATGAGACTGGCTCTTCATCCCAGTCGAAGGTTTCAGCAACGAGACCCTTGTTTTTACCCTGCACAGATTGAACACTTTTTGTTGTTTCTGAGGGACTGGCCTCAAGCAATGCAAGCTTAGCTTTTGCTTTCTTATATTTAGCTTCATAATCAATGGTTTTGTTTTGATCAGATTTGTTTTGAAAATTTTGATGAGACTGATAGATTTTTGGTTGAAATTTGCTAAAGCCTGAAGACTGATTAGACCCTGATGGTTTGTAAGAGGGTTCAGAAATTGTTTTTTGAAAAACAGTCTTTTGCAAAATGGCCTCTTTTATGACACTTAAAGCATTCAGTGTCTTCAGTTGCTTTAGCAGTTGAAAAACCTTTGTTTCTTTTTATAAACCTTCGAGGGTTAGCAAGGAGTGCCCTTTCCTGAAATCCAATGTTCAGGTCATTTAGGTACTCCTCACTTGATCTCTCATCAGGCTCATCATCAGAGTTTTCTTGGAAATCTCAAACCACATTGTTAGAAAAGAAAGCAGTTGATATTGGTGATGAGGTGGTGGTCAGGGACTTCTTGACTTCCTGAGACTTCTTTAAGTCAGGGTATCGTCTGTTGATGAGGTTTTCCTCATAGACAAATTTCCCATAAATTTCAGGAAGCTCAAGATTTTGGATATGATTAGCATTCCTAAGTCCCTGAGAGAAATTCAACCACTTCTCAGGGAGACTATTGACAAAACCAACATTGATTTCATGTTTGGACAACTTAACACCATCATTTGACAGTTCATTTAAAAGAGTTTTGTAACGGGTGTAAGTTTGAGACAGAGTTTCTGAGTCCTTAGCCCTGAAGGTATTATACTCAAGTTTCAGGTCCATAATCCTGTTTTCCTTGGTATCAGATGGACCTTCATGACTGTGAACCATGTCATCCCAGGTTTGTTTGGTCGTACTACAGCTTATGACTGACTCCATAATATCGTCAGGAAGACAATATATTATGATACTTTTGAGCCTTTGGTCCTGGTTGACCACTCTTCTCTCATCCTGAGTCCACTGAGCTTTAGGTTTAGGCAAACCTTCAGCAGTCTTTGGGATAAATGGACCTTCATTTATACACTTGATATAATAAGGTTCCATTCCAATCAAATAGCAAAGCATACGCTTTTTCCATTTGTTGAATTTACCAACTTCAAGTCTGGGGGCAACAGCTGAATAAGCTCCACCCTTTTTATCGACTAGTTGGGGTACATCAATTTCAGCCATTTTAAGGATCCTGATTTAAAAACGTTTAGAGCGGCTTAAAAACAGTTTTATAACCAGCCTTGCTCTGATACCACTTGTTGTTCCCTATTCACTACAGTATAAAAACAGTTTAAGTAAAGTAAACAAAACTAATAGTGAATCAATGACTGAAAAGATATAAATAAAACACAAGAGTAATTTTCAATGTCATATTCTTATTAGAAATGAATAAGAAGAATACGTTACCCTAGTACTTGCAGAACAATACTAGGGATTGAAATGACAAAGTGTTTGTAACTCCTCTCTAAGCTCAGGCTAAGTCTGAGCACAACTACAAGTACCCACTGAGCTATCTCAGGGATTAAGTTGTATTTGGAGGAGTGAAAGATGGCTTGCGTGTATGTGTGTTTTTACAATTCACAAGCTTAACCTTTCACTCCATCTCTTATGCTATTTATACAAGTATGAGTTTTAACTCTTTCCTAAGTGACAAACTGACAATTTGCAGAAGACAAAATACTGATGTATTTTGTCTCTGTTTACAAAGACTATATTAGGTAAAGGGACCAAGTCACTTTCTTCATGTCAGTACTGATGCTGATACTAAAAGGGAAACTTTCAGAATAAGTACTCCGTCTTATTCGTTTCCAACATAACCGTTTTATCCCACCCATTCTTCAGTCTTCATGGTCTTCAGTATTCAGTTTCAGTTTGTCTTTAGTGCTTGTGGTTGGTGAGGAGTTTGAGGGATTCAGTGAGTTATTGTCATCACTCACTGAATCCACCATCTTCTTCTTGACTCAGTCTTCACCCTTTAAGTTCCGCCTTACTGAGTGGAGAGACTTCTTCTATGTCTCTTACTGAGTGTCCTGAAGATGGCTCACTGAGAGACTATGCACTCAGTTACCTGATAATGTTTAACGGTCTAAGCACTTATGTTATTTTCTATTCAAATCCTAGATTAAGGGGTTTGGGTATTTACTGAACCAAACATACATATTCCATTTGAATATCTTATGTGTGTGATGGTTTGTAATTCCTTTAGTTTAATTACATATAATTCAATTCAAATACGTATTTTATATGTTTTTTTGCTCTGCAGCAACGCGCGGGCAATCCTGCTTGTTTATCATATATTAACCATAAGTGTTTTTGTTTGTGTAAAGATGCTATGTAACAAAAGATTTTGATCAAGTCGGGTTTAAAACATGCTCGACGTATTTATACTTTATAGCGTAGCGTGAGATATTAATATATTTTTTAAATAAAAACTTAAACAAGGCATTTGTTTTCTTGTAAACTAATTGCAATGGTACGAAGTGGTAATGTGGTAGTGCTATCACTTTTTAAAAAGTTAAGTGTCCATTTTTAAAATGTATAAAGTTTATGGAAATCTCATTAACTACTTTCTTCATCAATCAAACATAATCTTTATTCATTAAAATCTCTTCTAACTGATTTGAAAAAAAAAAAAAAAAAAAAAAAAAAAAAAAAAAAAAAAAAACAAAACTTATTTTAAGAAATCTTAAAATAACATTATTAACACTTGACAAAGATGGTATCTTGTTCACTTGTCAAAGAGACTTTTAAAAGGTAATGATTTATATCTTTAACCAATTACCCAAATATATGTTAATCATCTAAGGCTAGTTATTTTTACAAAAAGTCAATCAACAAAAAATGAGTGCATAAGGCATCTTCAATAAGGTAGAGAAATGACTTTTTTTCTCAAAAATGTTTTTTAATATTTTTTTTACTGAATTAAAAGTCTCTTTTATGCTAATGACTGTATTTGAGTTCGTTATTTTAAAATTTAACCACTAACTACACTAACAACAAATAAGGATGTTCAAAAAAACCTTAAAACCCGAGCCGTTCCGCTCCGCTCAACCCGAAGCCTCAGAAAAACTATAACCTAATAAACTGGAAATGGAAACCTAAAACCGCAATAACCGACTTATCACGGTTCAGTCGCAGTTTCTATTTTTACATACCTACAGTTACCTGAACTGAATCGTATATGATGTATATGTATACCTTAAGTTTATATTCAAATAACTATATAAGAATTTCTAATTACTTTTATATTACAAACCTTTTTATTGAATTAATGTAAACGTATGCTGAGTAAAACCTTAATGACGTGATTGTAAACCATATACGCCGACTTGATATATTTAGTTAAACTGTTATGTCATACGTTTTAACTAATTGCAATGGTACGAAGTGGTAATGTGGTAGTGCTATCACTTTTTAAAATGTTAAGTGTCCATTTTTAAAATGTATAAAGTTTAAGGAAATCTCATTAACTACTTTCTTCATCAATCAAACATAATCTTTAATCATTAAAATCTCTTCTCACTGATTTGAAAAAAAAAAAAAAAAAAAAAAAAAAAAACGTATTTTAAGAAATCTTAAAATAACATTATTAACACTTGGCAAAGATGGTATCTTGTTCACTTGTCAAAGAGACTTTTAAAAGGTAATGATTTATATCTTTAACCAATTACCCAAATATATGTTAATCATCTAAGGCTAGTTATTTTTACAAAAAGTCAATCAACAAAAAATAGTGCATAAGGCATCTTCAATAAGGTAGAGAAATGACTTTTTTCTCAAAAATGTTTTTTAATATTTTTTTTACTGAATTAAAAGTCTCTTTTATGCTAATGACTGTATTTGAGTTCGTTATTTTAAAATTTAACCACTAACTACACTAACAACTACTAAGGATGTTCAAAAAAACCTTAAAACCCGAGCCAATCCGCTCCGCTCAGCCCGAAGCCTCAGAAAAACTATAACCTAATAAACTGGAAATGGAAACCTGAAACCGCAATAACCGACTTATCACGGTTCAGTCGCAGTTTCTATTTTTACATACCTACAGTTACCTGAACTGAATCGTATATGATGTATATGTATACCTTAAGTTTATATTCAAATAACTATATAAGAATTTCTGATTACTTTTATATTACAAACCTTTTTCTTGAATTAATGTAAACGTATGCTGAGTAAAACCTTAATGACGTGATTGTAAACCATATACGCCGACTTGATATATTTAGTTAAACTGTTATGTCATACGTTTTAATGAATTTGTGGTGAAGAAACGGTTTTACCAAGGCTTAAATCTTTACAATGCTATTGAACTTTAGTTTAATTGAATTTACGATGTAAATCATATTCTTTTTAATTTCTTTCAACTTGACTAATTGTTACGATGGTTAATCGCGACCCGAACTGGGGTTAACTGGTTATTTTAGTTACCCGCATTCCATATCCTATCTGCATAAGCACATATAAACTTTTGCAACTCATTCCATATCCTATTTGCAAGTGCAGGAAAACTTCATATCAATAAACTTTTGCAACTCATTCCATATCCTATTTGCATAAGCACATATAAAGAATAGATGTTCATGAGAATCTTGTTCAAGTTTGCAGAACACACATTTCAGCTCATCACTTTGGTTCCATTTTGCCAGTCTGTCTTGAGTCATAAGTCTGTTTTGAATTGCCATCCACAGAACAAATTAATGTCTTGGAATACTTTGTGAGAACCATACTACTTCCTTCCATACCACTTTATTGCCATTTTCACACATTTATTTCCACACAGTCTTAGTAGCAAATTCAGTTCTGTGTCCTAAACCAATTTCCCACATTGCTTTATCTGGTACAACATTATGTAAAGTGGGAACTTGTATGTTATCCAGGATAGGGAATTTGCCAAACCATTCTTCAGGCCAACTCCAATTGCCATTATTTATTATCTTATCCACTATACAATCATTAGTAAGCCTTGCATTGTAAATCTCCCTAACAGAAACAATTTCACATAAAGGGCCTTCTTCACACCATTTGTCAAACCAAGCAGAAGTATTCTTGCCATTTCCAATTTTATAAAACACATGTCTTCTGACTTTATCCCTAAGCTCAAGAATGTTACACCATCTAATACTACTACTACTGTCTTGTGTGACTTCCCAAATACTTCTGCCTTTCAATTTCTCCACACTAATCCATTTTACCCATAAAGTATCTTTTTTAGCAGCAATGTTCCACAAGTGTTTCATAATCAATACCTCATTCCATACTTGTAAATCTTTAATACCCAAACCACCTTGATCTTTAGGTTTACAAATTTTGTCCCATGAAATTTTAGCCTTCCCTTTAGTTAATTCCCCTTGACACCATAGAAAACCTTTCAACAATTTGTTTATCTCTTTTACAACAGTCTTGGGAAGTATAAAGACAGAAGCCCAGTAAACTTGCATTGATGATAGGATGGATGCAATTAACTGTAATCTCCCTGCATATGTCAAACTTTTATTCCTCCAATCTTGTACTCTTCCTCTAACCTTCTCAATAAGTGGCTTACAATCATTGATACTCAACTTCTTAGTAATCAAAGGCACCCCTAAGTATCTGACAGGCAATTTCCCAATTGTGAATGGTAGAACTTGTACTATGCTTTCTTGTTCAGGTATTGACAGCCCTCCAAAGAAAATAGTACTTTTCTGCATATTAACCTTCAGGCCAGAAAACTTACTAAACTCATCTAAAGTATCTTTAATGATCTTAACAAAATGAACATCTCCATGACTAAACACTATCGGATCATCAGCAAACCCCAAATGTGTAATCTTGAGTTTTTTACAACCCTGGTGATATTTAAAGCTCTCAGCATTGTCAATATTTCTCCTCAAAAGTAAATTGAACACTTTCATAGCCAAAGTGAAAAGGTAAGGTGAAATTGGATCTCCCTGTCTCAATCCTCTGCCTCCCTTAAAATATCCTATCCTTTCACCATTTACATTTAAAGTAAATTTTGTAGTGGTAACACATGTCATTATCCATCCTACCATTCTACTATGAAACCCAAACTGTTCCAATACACTCTTAAGGAACTGCCAATCCAGAGTATCATATGCTTTTTGCAAGTCTATCTTAAGTGCACATTTTCTAATTTTTTGCTTCCTATTATATCCTCTTAGGAGTTCCTGTGCAAGTAAAATATTTTCTGTAATCTGTCTTCCAGCTATAAAAGCACTCTGGTTTTCATTAACTAGGCACCCTAGAACCCCTTTGATTCTTTTAGTGATAACCTTACTTATGCACTTGTATAATACATTGCAGCATGCAATAGGTCTAAAATTAGAAACCTTATTTGGGGTTGGGATCTTAGGTACAAGAGAGATTAATGTAGCATTGAGCTCACCTAGTAGTTTTCCTGAATTGAAAAATTATTGGACTGCTTCACACACCTCTTTTCCAACAATACTCCAGGAAGATTTGAAGAATTTTGATGTGTACCCATCTGGTCCAGGAGCCTTTGAATCTTCAATATCAAACATAGCTACTTTGATTTCATCCTCACTGACTTGCTTCACCAAACTTTCTGCCTCTTCAGTTGATAGTTTGTTTATAAAGTTCACTTGATTACTTTGAAACTCATCAACATTGTCTTTAGTACCCAAAAACTTTTTAAAATGTTCTAAAAATTGCTTAGCAACCTATTCATTTTCATACCTCACCCTATTCTCACCACATATCTCCATTATTCTGCTCTTGTGCTGTCTACCTTTGATGATTTTGTGAAAGAATTTTGTGTTTCTATCTCCTTCTTTTAACCATTCAATTTTAGCTTTTTGTAACAGTAAACTTTCCTCATCTCTCACAGCTTTACTATACTCTTGTAATAACAAAAAACTCTTCTTCTTTACATCATCACATAATGGATTCTTATCGACCTCCTCTTGAGCTACTTTAACACTTTCTCTTAAAGTATTTACTCTCTCATGAACATTTCCTTTCTTCCAACTTAGATGTTGCAATTTGTGCTTGAGCAGCTTTAGTTTCTGGCTTACTTTGTACATATTAAAACCAACAATTCTTTTCTCCCATTCTGTCTTGACCACTGGTAAAAAAATCATCCTTCTCAGTAATAAAATTTGACATTCTGAAAGCTTTCTTCTTTTTCATCCCACCCTTTGGTATTATCAAAACAGCCGGTGAGTGATCTGATATGATGTATGGAAGGAAGACACTATGTGCAGTTCTGAAGATGTCTAAAAAGTATTCATTAACCATGATCCTGTCCAATTTCTTAAGAGTTTTACAATTGGTATTTCTCAAACTTTTAGTCCAGGTAAACTGGAACCCAGAACTTAACAAATCATCAATTTCCACTTCCTCAAGACAGTTCTTAAACTCAATCATGTCATTTGAGTGAACTGAAGTTCCATTTGAATGCTCATTGACTTCTAAAGTAACATTGAAATCACCAAGAATAACCCAAGTTGTTCCATTAGTAACTTGTTTATAAGATCCCAATTCTTTCCACAACTTTCTTCTTTCAATCCCAGAGTTGCTTGCATAGACAATAGTGCAAAAAAATCTTGTTTTTTGACAAACAGTTTCCACTAACAGTAGCATGCTTTGCTTAGTCCTAGTTATAACCCATGCTACTATTGCATTTTGATCCCATCCAACCATGATTTTGCATCCTTTGTTATTATCCTCAGAATTAGTTACATATTCCCAGTTTCCAAATACTTTGTCACCCACTTTCTTAACTTTTCTGTACTTAATATGAGTCTCCAGTATAACACACATTTGTAATTTTTCCTCAACAATTAACTTTTTCACCTCATTTTGTTTTTCTGAAGTACTTAGACCTCTTATGTTCCAAGATGCTACTTTAATATCCATTTAATAATCTCTCATTCTGTTTTTTGGCTCACTTTATCTCTCAATTCTTTTGGCTCCCTTTAACACTCTGTCTGTTTTTGAAACTCACAAATACTCTCTTTCTGTTTTTTGACTCACTCTTTTCTCTCAATTATTCTGGCTCTCTTGATCACTCTGTCTGTTTTTTGAAACACACAAATGCTCTCTTTCTGTTTTTATTCTCACCCTTTCTCTCAATTCTTTTGGCTTACAAACACTCTGTCTGTTTTTACACACAATTCTTCTCTTTCTGTTTTTATGCTCACCAATTCTCTCAATTCTTTTAGGCTCACAATACACTCTGTCTGTTTTTCCACACAAAAACTCTCTTTCTGTTTTTGATCTCACCACTTCTCTCAATTCTTTTATCTCACTATACACTCTGTCTGTTTTTTCACACAAAAGAAAAACAACAAACAACTATACTATACTATATATACAATTCTACTGAGAATCAAATTCAATATCAGTTAAGGGTATGGCTACATACACCCTCAACCTCATTCCTCAATAAACTTTCACCATTTGAGGATAAATCTTGCACAACATCCTCTTCACTTTCTAATTTTTCTGTTGCAACAATCAATTCCTTTTTTCCTTTATAATACCTTTTCATTTCCTCATTCCAACTTTCCCATTGAGTCACTATTGGATCCTCATTAAATTCAAGCACACTATCAACTTGTATTTTTTCCTCTTTGTTTGGCCTTAATTCTTCTCCATCAACCAATGAGTCTAGAACAGAGTATCTATTATTACCAATTATTCTCACATTATTTTGTTTCTTACCACCACTAGTACTAACATCTGTACTTTTACCCTTTGAGTTTTTACTATGACCTTCTTCCACAACTACCTCATCAATCTTTTGACTGTTAACTGTTTCCTTAGAAGTGCTACCATTACTCCCATTATTCTTGTCAATCTTACTGTTGTTATCCATGTTAGGTTGAGTAGCTACTTCAACATTCCTCTTAGGCCTATAATTATGTTTGTTATTGTTTTGCCCATGTCCAGCCATTCTACTATGATACTGATTTCCCCTGTTAAAGCCACTTATTCCATTTTGCTCATTTCTTTTATTGTTACTCTTATAATTCTCATTCTTCCCATTCCTATATGTCACTTTCTAAAATCCATCATTACCTTCACAATTTACATTACTTTGCTTATCACTTTCAGTATCTCTAGGTATCATTCTACAATTCACATTATCATGACCAAACACACAATAATGGCTACACCTAGTAGGCTTCCAATCATACTCAACCTGCACATATTTGGTCATACTAATACTTGCATCCTTTTTCCTATAAGCAACTTCAATCACATCTTTAAACTGCTTCTCAGCATTTATCTCAATCAACACCCTAGCAAACCCTAATCTACCCATTCCTGTCTTACACACATTGGTTGTCACCTCATCCATAATAATTGGTTTTCCTAAACAACTTGCTAAAGAACTTATTCCTTTCACACTCCAAGCTTCAAGTGGCACATTAAGCAATTTTACCAAAACATGTAATTTCATTGGTTCTATCTTATCCAAGCATACATCAATACCCCATCTTTGGACAAACAAAGGTTTGTTGTTAACCATACAAGGGCCATTGCTAATAACATGTAATATCCCATGTTCATCTTGAAACTTAAAGAAGAAAATTCCTTTGTTGTTCACAGTCATGTCCTCAAGGCCATACTTATTCCACATTCTCCTTAAATGGTATCTAGCCTCATTGAAACTAACCATACAACCTAAGAACTGTCCACACACATTCTTATTCCATTTAGCACTTCCTAATTCAACAATCTCTTCATCAAATATAGCAATTTCTATCCCATTTTCATTAAGTTCAGTTGGGACCATTAGCAATGTATTATCACGAGTATTGGTTCTAAGCATTTCAACCAAAGTACTAGTGTTTTCCTTGCTAAGCTTTTCATTCTTATCATTGACATCAATCCTACCAGCCTCATGAGTATTACATACATCCCCACTATTGCTACAAGCATTTTTACTAACACAATCCACACTTGAATCATTATCAGTAACTAACTCATTCACTTGAGTATTCACAGCAACATCATTATTGATATTAACATCAATATGTTTAGCTTTGTTTACCTGACTTTGCAGAACAGGAAAGCTATCACCATTCAGATCCCCATTAAAGCTATTTTCCTTCTCCATATTCCTAACTTCTTCTATTTCCCTTTTATCTCCATTCCTACTTCCATTACCACCCTTCTTTTTTGCCTGATTATCCTTTTTTTTGCCTGACTCAAAATTGAATCCCCATACCTAGCAGGAGGCCTAACATTGGGTTGCGAAGATCTTATGTTATTCTCCATACTTGAATTTTATTCTAATCTTCAATTCAAGAAGTATTACACTAATTTTTTTTGGTTTTTAAGTACTTTATTAGAGAAATGTGAAAAAAGACTATGAAAGGATACAAAACAAGTAAGAAATCAAAAAAACCTAATTTCCTCGAAATGGGGGTTTTCTTAAAACTAATCGAAAATCTAATCAACTCATATCAATAGATGCGCAATGAAGAGACGAGTTGATTGATGTTTTCAGAAATGAAAATCGATAAAATTTGAGTGGGTAATTTGATGTAACAGTGATTTCAATGGAGGTAAGGCGGGAAGTTTGTTGTTCACAGTCATGTTTTTGTTTTTTTTTATTATTATTTTTTTTGTAAAATGAGGTAATTTGGCTGTGAGTTTAAGGAACGTTATTGGAGAAGCTATTTTCTGATTTTATGTTATAAATATGTTAATAGGTAAAAGTAGATGTATTGTGAATGAGAGTTGATTGACATATTGTAACACCCCAACCCGACAAGGGTAAAGATATCACAAATACAGTTTCATATCAGAACTTTAAGTATTATACAAAAGCGGAAGTCTTTACAAAATAATCAAAAGAAAACATAATAACTTAATAATCAAAATAAAACTAGGATCTCTCTAGGGTAAAGTCTTGCTCTCAACTCTACTCTCAAACCCAGATCAGCCATCCCACAAGCTCATCTTGAATGCTTAATACCTGCCGCAGGAAAAGAAAAGTGCGGCTGAGCTTACAAAGCCCAGTGAACAGATATAACAGAAACGGAAACTAAACAAAACAGAAATGCAAACTGAAACAAATGAAACGAATAACGAAGTCGCAGCGGAGTGAGCATAATGAATCATAGAGGATTCTGCGGAACACAAACACACAAAAATCCGGAAGAACACGTAGCAAATAAGAACAAACACATAGCATATTACGGAAACACATTAATTGACCAAACATTCAAAGAATCAAGAAAGTAGAGTACATATAAGCCAAACGAAAAGTCTAAAAGCTAACGGAAACAGTTCCTAGAAAGTAAACATGGCATTCTTACTAGTCAATTAATTTACATGTAATATACTTAATCCAATATTGTAGCAGCGGAAATAGCAGTCCAATCATGGCAAGCACACATACAGATAGAAAACATAGTAGACCTTCTATAACTAAATAGACAAAGACATAACATAGCAATTTACCAATTTACCAACCAAAACTCGTGACTTGAATCATGTCTCAGATCAAATATAAGCATAAACGAAATTAACATGGCAGGTCAGACATATACAGATAGGTATATTAACGGGTAATTAAGTTTCGCAATATTAACTGAACCGATTATACAGGATGAACTTACAAAACAATCAAATACACACTAGCATAGTCATCTTACAGATCAACGAATTCACATAACGGTAAACTAAGATATCATCAGATGACAACATGCGAATCACATTTAAGCATATTAGTCATATCCTAGCATGGCAAGCGGTAGTCACATAAACATGTAAAAGCATAAACATCTTCAATAAACATATAATAACTCAGTATGCAAACAGAAGTATTGGCAAATACGGAATCATAAACAGAATTCATAAAACAGGATTAACAGATAAGGTTTAGTCATCCACCACGAGCCCAGAAACATATCAGATCATAACATATCATAAGTAACCATTGTATTCGGAGGGGTGACCTCGGAATACCTTATATAATATGAGGGGAGACCTCAGGTAACCAATGGAGTAGCTAGCTCCCAGAATTTGTGAAGACGCGTATTGCACATGACATCATTCACCAGACAAATCATATCAGATAACAGATCAGATCTAGGATGCATCCATACGCCCCTTCCTACATATACAAAATATGCTTCACCATCCAGAGACGTGGCAGAACATCACTCTACTGCCCTAGAGTCATATCAGAGGTGCATCACTGATACGGACATGGAACCCCCATGACTAGTGAAATATTTGGCTCGGGTGTCAAACTAACTTAGGTCAAACAGATTGTCATAATTGACACAGATCATAATTCATCATAAAAGTCAACAGATATATATATCAGAGGTTTCATATCATAAAGTCCAAATCAGATATTTCTTGGTTCACTAAACAGAAGTTTCAGAGAAGCAACGGATCAAATAAATCAGAGAGGGTTCATATCAAATGTTCAGAAATCAAAGGTTCATATCGCAGTCACATATCATACGCTCATAATCAGAGGTTCATAATCAGATGTTCATAATCAGAAGTTCATAATCAGAAATTCATACTCAAACATAACAAGGTTCAACAAACAGAAGTTCAGACAAACAGAGATTCATATAAACAGAAAGGAATCATAGCAATGGCATAGGGAATCCTAATAATTGAAATAGAAAAGCTAACGAAAAGAGAACGTCATAAGGAACCTTTACTGAAAAGGTCAGAATATCTGTACCTTAACGCAAATGAGGGAAAAGCAAATGAATGAACGAACACGAAGATACGACGCCACGTCTTCTTCAATGAATCTACACGGATTACGATTCGTATAATACTTATTAGTTCCTTTTATAAGCTTCTTATGCCTTTGTAAGTGTGTTACCTATTGATATCATATTTTATCTTTCAGTTTCTTAAACTCATATTCGGACCAGACTTTAGCGATTTTTATAAAATACTTACTTAGCTCAAATGAAATCAAGCAAAATCCCAGGGGTTCCCATATGAGTTAAGAGACTCTACAAAAATTGGTGGGTTCTATCTCTATGCCAAATGGCCTATGGAAAATCACAAGTCCAGACCTGTCCAGAAAGTAATCAGAAAATACACCTTAAAAGTTTACACTTATTGGACCTGTTTAGACACCTTGGAAAAATTCCTAAAACTCCCAGAAATTCATTTATGTCATAAATATCACTCCTGTAAAAGGAGAGCTCCCAATTCCTTATGGTTTAAAAATGAAAAATCAAACAATACAACTAAATTTCAGACCCGTTTTCTCAGCTTTGACACTTGATCTTGTAAAATTCAAAAATACGACTTAGACAACTCCAAATTCGACCAAACCACTTGGAAAACTTAACTAAGACATAAAATAAACTTTTCCCACAAAAACCCAGGTTATTGCACTTATAAAATTGGATCTATAACACACACAAATTCGACATATGATGCTGTCCAGTTTTAGGGTTTATTAAAACCATTATAATCACATGTTTAGACCATTAATTACACTTAGGGTTCCATTCCAATTAGGGTTTCGAATTTATTAGGCATGATAACATTTATATATGTGGTTCGGTTCTTTTATAGCTCGACTTAACCATGATCCGATTCAATAATACATATTACATACATGTTCTTTAATACTTATAAGGTTCAAATCATTAGGGTTTGTGTTGTTTGGTTTCATACGGCTCGACACAAGGAAAAAGAAAACACAAGTCGACTAAAACAAATAAGTTACAATATATTAACTTAAGGTGCATCAAAGGAAGATGAGAAACACGTTATACCTTAGCTTTGTTGAAGCAAAATCTCGACACCAAAGGTGTAGGTATTCGGCCGAATGGGAGAAAAAGAAAAGAGAGGCAACCAAAACTAGGGTTTCACTTTTGAGTTTATGTGTTATATTTATAGTGGTAGTAAAATTTCGGTTAGGGCTTTTAGGAGGGGGGGTTGGGTTTCGGCCTAGTCCAACCGAACACAACAAAAACCCACGGCCTTTGGGCCTTCAGCTCTTGATCCACACGACACCAAAACAAACGCCCCTATGGCTTCTTGGACTCTCGGCTTGGCAAAAGAAACGAGCCCATCGGATCAAAAATCAAACAAATGGCAAGGCCCAAACTTTTACGCGAGACGTTAAATCATTCGTCGTACCATGTTGATCACGTACATATTTTAGTTAAGTTTTTATTATTCGTAAGTTAAGTTTTTAATTTTCGTTAAATGATATAAACGTATTTTACGTTTTTAATAAATGTTCGATTTCAAGGGTATTTTAGTCTCTTAACACGTTTCGTATTTTTAGGGTTTTACAACTCTTCCCCTCTAAAAGAAAATTTTCGTCCTCGAAAATTGAACGAGACGGAACAGAACAGAAAACGAATCGGATTTCAGAATTTCAAGGAACCTAGCGAACGCGAAACTTATCCTAGAACAAACGGATTCTTGTCAGAACATTCATACTCATACTTTTCGGAAATCGAACCAATAATCAAATACTTATAACAGATAATCATATACTTATTGACGTATTGGCAGAAAACAGATGAGATGCCGAAAATCAAACAATACGCTCTAACTTATTCAGATATCTAATGATGAAAACCATCATATGCATAGGCAGAACGAATCCTAATGGTCTTACTAATCGCAGATAATCAAGCTAAAAGGATCTAATGTTCCTCAAACACTTAACGAAATATTCAATGATCACAATAAGGGTACACGGAGACGTACACACTTAGAGCAAACATAGCAATCCATAGCTCACACAAATCATAACAATTTCGGTCCAACGCGCACAAAACTTAAACGTGACAGATATCGATAAAATCTCACAAATAGGTACAAAATTTCAAACGAACATGAGGAGTGCCAATTAACAGATACAAGTCAAAGTCCATTCACGTATCAACCACAGGCATTTCCCCAGACGTCATATGATTTCAATAAGTTCAAATTATATGATCTCGGTATTATCACGTTGATCAGGCGTCATAATACTTGCATCACATAACAAGTCCTTATTATCATCATATTCTGTCCCGGGTCATGACAAACCACATAACTAATATAAGAACAAAACGGATAACATATAGGTAACAAGTAACATAACAAAATAGGCCAGGTACACATTCATGCAGCATATAACACATCAGACAACTTACCATATCACAATGAAACGAGGCCACCAACTAGCATAAAACGGTTCCTCGTGACTCATTACTGACGATCCAAAAGAAAACTGGGATATTAACAAAATGCCAGACGATAAACTTCACGATTCAAACCGAGTTCCGAACAAATCAGAGAAAAGCAATACGGATCAGAATCACTTAGCAGAATATCAAACCGTCACAACACACATGACAAACGAATCAGAATATCACAAGTCGCGCCCAAATCATATGAAGTAGATGAACCTTCCCAGCCACCGGTTGAATCATGTCTTCGTCGTTGCGTCTTTGGTTGATTCGTCCAGCTCCCCCCAGCAGCATCCTGATGTCTCCAGCGGTACGGCAGTCGAGTGTGGCTTCTGCTTCACGAACCTCTCCAGCACAGGGACTGTTACAGCAACGCAGGGTCGGCACTATCTTCTTCGGCTCCACGGGTAGTCTCCATCTAACGATCGACAAACGGAGGAGCGAAAACAAAATAACAAAATTCGATGCGAACAGAGGAGGGCCAATTCAGTGAAGGCAAAAGGATATCGAAGTCAAATCTGAACGACCATCAAAAGGAATCGAAAAAAATATCTGAACAGACGGAAACCTAATGTCTACCCAATCCTCACAGGTCATAGCCTAAGCTCTAAGGGTCCTAAAACCTAGAGCTCTGATACCATAATTGTAACACCCCAACCCGACAAGGGTAAAGATATCACAAATACAGTTTCATATCAGAACTTTAAGTATTATACAAAAGCGGAAGTCTTTACAAAATAATCAAAAGAAAACATAATAACTTAATAATCAAAATAAAACTAGGATCTCTCTAGGGTAAAGTCTTGCTCTCAACTCTACTCTCAAACCCAGATCAGCCATCCCACAAGCTCATCTTGAATGCTTAATACCTGCCGCAGGAAAAGAAAAGTGCGGCTGAGCTTACAAAGCCCAGTGAACAGATATAACAGAAACGGAAACTAAACAAAACAGAAATGCAAACTGAAACAAATGAAACAAATAACGAAGTCGCAGCGGAGTGAGCATAATGAATCATAGAGGATTCTGCGGAACACAAACACACAAAAATCCGGAAGAACACGTAGCAAATAAGAACAAACACATAGCATATTACGGAAACACATTAATTGACCAAACATTCAAAGAATCAAGAAAGTGGAGTACATATAAGCCAAACGAAAAGTCTAAAAGCTAACGGAAACAGTTCCTAGAAAGTAAACATGGCATTCTTACTAGTCAATTAATTTACATGTAATATACTTAATCCAATATTGTAGCAGCGGAAATAGCAGTCCAATCATGGCAAGCACACATACAGATAGAAAACATAGTAGACCTTCTATAACTAAATAGACAAAGACATAACATAGCAATTTACCAATTTACCAACCAAAACTCGTGACTTGAATCATGTCTCAGATCAAATATAAGCATAAACGAAATTAACATGGCAGGTCAGACATATACAGATAGGTATATTAACGGGTAATTAAGTTTCGCAATATTAACTGAACCGATTATACAGGATGAACTTACAAAACAATCAAATACACACTAGCATAGTCATCTTACAGATCAACGAATTCACATAACGGTAAACTAAGATATCATCAGATGACAACATGCGAATCACATTTAAGCATATTAGTCATATCCTAGCATGGCAAGCGGTAGTCACATAAACATGTAAAAGCATAAACATCTTCAATAAACATATAATAACTCAGTATGCAAACAGAAGTATTGGCAAATACGGAATCATAAACAGAATTCATAAAACAGGATTAACAGATAAGGTTTAGTCATCCACCACGAGCCCAGAAACATATCAGATCATAACATATCATAAGTAACCATTGTATTCAGAGGGGTGACCTCGGAATACCTTATATAATATGAGGGGAGACCTCAGGTAACCAATGGAGTAGCTAGCTCCCAGAATTTGTGAAGACGCGTATTGCACACGACATCATTCACCAGACAAATCATATCAGATAACAGATCAGATCTAGAATGCATCCATACGCCCCTTCCTACATATACAAAATATGCTTCACCATCCAGAGACGTGGCAGAACATCACTCTACTGCCCTAGAGTCATATCAGAGGTGCATCACTGATACGGACATGGAACCCCCATGACTAGTGAAATATTTGGCTCGGGTGTCAAACTAACTTAGGTCAAACAGATTGTCATAATTGACACAGATCATAATTCATCATAAAAGTCAACAGATATATATATCAGAGGTTTCATATCATAAAGTCCAAATCAGATATTTCATGGTTCACTAAACAGAAGTTTCAGAGAAGCAACGGATCAAATAAATCAGAGAGGGTTCATATCAAATGTTCAGAAATCAAAGGTTCATATCGCAGTCACATATCATACGCTCATAATCAGAGGTTCATAATCAGATGTTCATAATCAGAAGTTCATAATCAGAAATTCATACTCAAACATAACAAGGTTCAACAAACAGAAGTTCAGACAAACAGAGATTCATATAAACAGAAAGGAATCATAGCAATGGCATAGGGAATCCTAATAATTGAAATAGAAAAGCTAACGAAAAGAGAACGTCATAAGGAACCTTTACTGAAAAGGTCAGAATATCTGTACCTTAACGCAAATGAGGGAAAAGCAAATGAATGAACGAACACGAAGATACGACGCCACGTCTTCTTCAATGAATCTACACGGATTACGATTCGTATAATACTTATTAGTTCCTTTTATAAGCTTCTTATGCCTTTGTAAGTGTGTTACCTATTGATATCATATTTTATCTTTCAGTTTCTTAAACTCATATTCGGACCAGACTTTAGCGATTTTTATAAAATACTTACTTAGCTCAAATGAAGTCAAGCAAAATCCCAGGGGTTCCCATATGAGTTAAGAGACTCTACAAAAATTGGTGGGTTCTATCTCTATGCCAAATGGCCTATGGAAAATCACAAGTCCAGACCTGTCCAGAAAGTAATCAGAAAATACACCTTAAAAGTTTACACTTATTGGACCTGTTTAGACACCTTGGAAAATTCCCAAAACTCCCAGAAATTCATTTATGTCATAAATATCACTCCTGTAAAAGGAGAGCTCCCAATTCCTTATGGTTTAAAAATGAAAAATCAAACAATACAACTAAATTTCAGACCCGTTTTCTCAGCTTTGACACTTGATCTTGTAAAATTCAAAAATACGACTTAGACAACTCCAAATTCGACCAAACCACTTGGAAAACTTAACTAAGACATAAAATAAACTTTTCCCACAAAAACCCAGGTTATTGCACTTATAAAATTGGATCTATAACACACACAAATTCGACATATGATGCTGTCCAGTTTTAGGGTTTATTAAAACCATTATAATCACATGTTTAGACCATTAATTACACTTAGGGTTCCATTCCAATTAGGGTTTCGAATTTATTAGGCATGATAACATTTATATATGTGGTTCGGTTCTTTTATAGCTCGACTTAACCATGATCCGATTCAATAATACATATTACATACATGTTCTTTAATACTTATAAGGTTCAAATCATTAGGGTTTGTGTTGTTTGGTTTCATACGGCTCGACACAAGGAAAAAGAAAACACAAGTCGACTAAAACAAATAAGTTACAATATATTAACTTAAGGTGCATCAAAGGAACACGAGAAACACGTTATACCTTAGCTTTGTTGAAGCAAAATCTCGACACCAAAGGTGTAGGTATTCGGCCGAATGGGAGAAAAAGAAAAGAGAGGCAACCAAAACTAGGGTTTCACTTTTGAGTTTATGTGTTATATTTATAGTGGTAGTAAAATTTCGGTTAGGGCTTTTAGGAGGGGGGGTTGGGTTTCGGCCTAGTCCAACCGAACACAACAAAAACCCACGGCCTTTGGGCCTTCAGCTCTTGATCCACACGACACCAAAACAAACGCCCATATGGCTTCTTGGACTCTCGGCTTGGCAAAAGAAACGAGCCCATCGGATCAAAAATCAAACAAATGGCAAGGCCCAAACTTTTACGCGAGACGTTAAATCTTTCGTCGTACCATGTCGATCACGTACATATTTTAGTTAAGTTTTTATTATTCGTAAGTTAAGTTTTTAATTTTCGTTAAATGATATAAACGTATTTTACGTATTTAATAAATGTTCGATTTCAAGGGTATTTTAGTCTCTTAACACGTTTCGTATTTTTAGGGTTTTACACATATTTTTTTGTTTACAAACTAAGTGCATGCTTGGTAGGAGGTTATAGGGGGTAAGGAATGAGAAATATAATGAAAAAATGTGCTTGATAGAGGATAATGCAATGACCCATTACCTAATAGTGGGTAATGAGCCATTACCCAATAAATTGGAGGGAATGCATTTCTTTCACTTTCCCTTTCGCCACCATTATCATTGACTTTCCCTTTCCTTAGTTTGAACCAAGCACACCCTAAAAAATGACATCCTTTTACGTCATTTTACATATATATAAATACAGCTATAGCTATGTTATCAAACGTTATTATTTAAAAAACAACTACTGATCACGACTACTACTCACAACTACTACTCACTGCTACTGCTACTTTTGCCAAACATAGCCTATATATCTTGTCCGATTATGAATTGTGTGAAATGTGAAGCCTCGTTTCTCCTCCTCACATGTAAAAAGAGAAGGGAATTTAAGTACAAAAGTAGGTGGGGTAGGTTCTATATACTACTAGCCTACTAGGCAGTAGTAGTAGTAGCTATATGTAATAAAGGCACACTAGTGAGTATTTATTTACTGTTGGTAAATTTTACTGTCAGAAATCACACACACTTATTACTTACTGTATTACTGTATTTACTACTCACTTATTGTTCGTACAAACGAACAAATCTCATTCCCTCAATCAATTGATTCTCCGTATCATCTTATCTCACTGTTCCAAAAAGTAAATAAAATCATTTTACTTTAATCCAGTTTAATTTTACAGGTTGGTTTTGATATCATTGATCTTAATTACTTTTAGTTATTATTCTATTTTTATTGTTTTGATTATAATTTATTAATGTGAGTGCAGATCTGATGTTTAATTTGATTGTGATTTGTTGATCTAATTTTAATTAGTCATTGATTAATGTTATTGTTGGTTTTAATTAGTGACATAATAAACTAGATAATGTGTTTTTAATTAAGTTAAGTTATGATTTAGTTTCATGCATTGACTAGGTATTGGGTATAGATGTATGCATATGTATGTTTAGGTGATAATTATTTGTTTTTTAGCTAAATCTGCCTTGTTTTGGATTAGACATGAAAGTGTAATAATTGCGCGAAGTTAAAATAGTTGGATTCTGAAAATAGTGTTTGATCCATCATCCGTTGATTACATACTTGTAGGCGGGTCAAATTTGTTTGTCTCTGTGCGCCCTAGATCAATAAATAATTTTTTCCGAAGGGAAGACCCTCATTACTTAAGACGAGCATTTTAAAACGTTTCCGAAAACCACAAACTGCGTTGTATATGAAAGTCTTTCCAATTTCCATATGTGTCTTATTCAATTCAATCATATGATTACTCTCTCGAGGATGGTATATTGAAATTAACCGTGCCTACTTTTTGTTTAATGCCAGACGTTGTAAATTGAGCAGTCGAAGCCGCTTGAGAAGGTATTCGGGTTTTGAATATATGTACAGATGAGGCGCAAAGACGATTAATTCATTGGAATTTACGGAGTGATTGATTGAGTGCAGCTCTTTTATAGAATCTTGAATTAGTATACGCAAATATGCCTTCATGGTGGGGCAAGTCATCATCAAAAGAATCAAAGAAGAAAAAAACAAGCAAGGAGAGTCTTATCGACACTTTAAAGAAATTTAGGATCCCTTCTGATCATAAATCAACCAATAAATCAGGTGGTGCTCGAAAAGGTTGCAGTGACACAGTTTCCGAGCTAGGGTCTTTTTCTAGGGGCCAATCCAGGTCAGCATCACCATTTAGAGAATCCAAACATGTTGCGAGATGTCAAAGTTTTCAAGAACGACCTCAGGCTCAACCACTTCCGCTTCCGCGTGCAGTTAGTAATGAGCCTGCAGTTATTGTATCAAGCAAACCAAAACAAGAAAACGGATCCAAATTTTCATCATTTTTCCCAATTCCGCATACAGATTATGATGGAGCAGAATCGGTTTTTAGTGAATGTTATAGTGACAGTGACGCTCCACCTGATTCAAGCCAACATAGTCCTTTGGCATCAGATTATGATAATGGGGGTCGAACAACTGCTGGCAGTCCCACCAGGTAAGGTTTAATATTTATCTAATTAAAAAAAAATGATATTCTCTTTCGTACTAACATATTTTTGGTTGTTTGGTGAAGCATGATTGTCAATGTCAAGGACCAGTCACATACAAAAAATCGTTCTCGGGATGTACCAAAACCACGCGACACATTGTTCAACACTCATATCTCTTCTTCACCCCCTGGTAAAAAACGATTAGGCAATCACGTGCCAAATCTTCAGGTCCCTTACCATGTTGCAGCATTCCCTAGTGCTCCAGATAGCTCAATTTCCAGTCCCTCTAGAAGCCCTTTACGAGCATTTGGTAATGATTTTCAGCTACTTAGTTCTGGTCAATGCTCCAGCCCTGGATCGGGTCAGAATTCTGGGCAGAATTCTATGGGTGGCGACATGGCGGGAATATTTTGGCAACCTAATAGGGGTAGCCCAAGCCCAGAGTATTCTCCACTTCCTAGTCCTAGAATGACTAGTCCTGGTCCTAGCTCTAGGATTCATAGTGGTGCAGTCACACCGCTGAACCCGCGTGCCGGGTGTGCGCCCATGGAGTCGCAAAATAGTTGGCCAGATGATGGGAAAAAACAAAGTCACAGATTGCCACTTCCTCCAATTTCAGTTACCACTTGTTCACCTTTCTCTCAGCCAAATTCAGCAGCATCGTCTCCTTCTGTACCACGAAGTCCAGGCTCAAAATGGAAGAAAGGAAAGCTGCTGGGCAGAGGCTCATTTGGGCACGTTTATGTTGGTTTCAACAGGTATCCAAGTATAAATATTTACATTTTACTTCCAATACTGCTTCAGTTAACATCATGAAAATCCTTAAATGGTCTGTTTCTATAGCGGAATGGCGTCCACATGTATGATCCCGCATGTAAAGTTGGGTAATATGTCGAAACGGGTTAGGGTTGAAATGGGCCATGTTTTTAATACATGCCAAAATCTATGAATAAAACAAATTCAAAGGTTATATGCAATAAAAATAGACTTTCGGCGACTTTCAACCAGTTCGATTCATTTCTTTTACCCACCTATTTTGATTTTACTTCATTTGATCCGTTTGAGAGAAAACATAAGACGAATTGACTATTCATAAGTAAATGCGTGGCCATATGCAATGTTATTTCTATTATTATTGACCAAGTGTTTTGACTTGTTACAAACTTGGTTATATTGCTAGTGAAAGTGGTGAAATGTGTGCTATGAAGGAGGTGACCTTATTCTCCGATGATGCAAAGTCAAAGGAAAGTGCAAGACAGTTGGGCCAAGTATGTATTTAAAATGGATGCATTTAGTTATTACTTATATCAGTTGATGTTTTCTATACTTGTTACCAATGATATCTGCCTACCGTTGCAGGAAGTTTCTTTATTGAGCCGTTTAAGCCATCCAAATATTGTTCAATACTATGGGTCTGAAATGGTAAGTTTCATACTTGCTAGCTCAATTTGATACTGCTCAGATGTTTATTTGGAAATACCGACCCTTTAGTTCTTATTATGATGTTTTATACACTTGGTTAATTATCTGCTAATTTTGTTATAAATTGTGAATTCCGAGAGTCATGCTCCTGATCTTGAACAGGTAGATGACAAACTATATATTTATTTGGAATATGTGTCTGGTGGTTCCATCTATAAGCTTCTTCAAGAATATGGACAATTAGGTGAATCAGCAATCCGAAGTTATACTCGACAAATCTTATCCGGTCTTGCATATTTACACGCCAAGAATGCTGTCCACAGGTAAATCAAGTACTGAAGCAAACAGTGTAACTCTTAGCTGTTGGCTTTCCATATTGCCCTTTCCTTCATAACCCTGAATACTGACCAATTCATATTTGGTATCTCGTGATTTGTGTGTAGGGATATAAAGGGAGCAAATATCCTTGTTGACCCAAATGGCCGGGTTAAAGTGGCAGATTTTGGAATGGCAAAACATGTAAGTTCAAAATATGCTGCGATGTTATGTTTAACATTTCATAGATTCTGACATTCTGCAAATATTGCAGAATTCAGGCCACACTTGCCCGCTATCTTTCAAAGGAAGTCCTTACTGGATGGCACCTGAGGTTTGTATAAATTCTTGTCTCACACTCCCACTTAACCCATGGTGCATTTCTCACTCTCATGTATCCACAGATTATAACGAATACTGTTGGTTCTAACCTTGCTGTTGACATCTGGAGTCTCGGATGCACGGTTTTGGAAATGGCAACAACAAAGCCACCTTGGAGCCAGTATGAGGGGGTCAGTATTTTAGAATGGCTCATTTACAATTGCTTTGTGTGTGTGTGCGCGTCGCGTAGAGGTGGCGAAATGCGCGGGTTGCCTAACCAGTTAAAAACGGTTCAAGACAAAACAGTTGATTTTTAGCACGAGTCAAACCGTGTCAGGTTGGGTTGACCTGGAGTACCTTTTTGTTCTTTTTATAAAAAATATTTAATAGATTTGCGTGTTAAATATGGTTATAAAACGCGTATCATGTTTCAATAAATTTCTTTTTTTAGAAAAATTGATGTAACAGGCTGTATGTATTAATAATACACTTTAGGCAACTGTTGACGGGTTTCCTTTTTTGCTAATTTCTCAAATCATTTGATCCCGTTAGAGATAGAAATAACTGAAGCATCCCATTTACAAGTAAACGGGGTTGGAATTGTCACCTCTAGTGTCACGGTTCATTGTTCTCAAGTCCTCACTAGTTGGACAACTTTCTCGGCTCAAAACATAGACATTTGGCAAAATGTGAATATTTGCTGCAAAATTAACTTCTCTTTTGTCCTTTTTTTGTTAATAATTTGAATGTTTGCTTGAAGGTTGCCGCCTTGTTTAAGATTGGCCACAGTAAAGAACTTCCTTCTATTCCTGATCATCTCTCAGACGAGGGTAAGGATTTTGTTAGGCAATGTTTGCAACGCAATCCATTGCATCGTCCTACGGCTGCTCAGCTCTTAAATCACTGTTTTGTAAGAAATGCTGCACCATTGGAAAGGCCAGTACCATGTTCCGAGCCATCAGATCCGCCACCGACAGTTACTAATGGGGTCAAATCTCCGGTATAATCACTTTATATTGTTACCCCCATACATGCTACCTTGCCTTTTAGTTTGTTCTGTTTGTTTCTTGAAGGACCTAACTAAATAAAAAGGTAACCAGTTTTGGTATGATTTTTGTTTCGGGTAACCAACCATTTTCGATTCAGGAAAAAAACAGTGTTTAAGGTAACAAACTTTATAATATTTCAATTTAGTCTGACCCGGTTAGCTTGTCGAAATGGTGGCAATAGCAGCCAATGTGTCTGTAACTTAAACCATTTAATTTGATAACTTAATAACTTTGAAGATTACCTTAAAGTTAAATACTTGAAATTTTGATGGTTTAGGCTGGGTGGAAAAAGTTGGTTACATGAAATAGAAATTTGATCAACGTCGGTTACCTTTTTATGCAGTTAACACTTTCTTGATTAGACAAAGTTCCAAACAAAACAAACTTGTTTGATCTCTATGTGCTAGTCTATCATAGAGGCTAGTTTATGTACTAATCTGCATGCATGTCTGCCAGTTACTGTTATTCATTAGGGCTTAAAAGGGGGATACACTATCCTGATTCATTTAACGTTTTTCTTTTCCAGGGAATTGGACATCCAGAAAACCGGCGAGCGCTTGATAACAATAGACTTGCTAACCATTCATTTAGAGTACCAAAACCTGGTTTTAGTTCCAGGTCTCTCTTCCTCCCTTTCTCTCTCTCTCTCGCGCACACACACACACACACAAATATACACGCGCGCACACAGTCACACACACACGAATGCATAAGGTTTTTGGATTTGCATCTTGAAACTGATTATCTGATTGTTGTGACTTTGGATAAACTGATCCTTGTAATATTCAATTCACTACTAGGCTGCAATCAATTATCAAAGGGTAAAGTAAACTTGTCTAATTGCCTAGTTTTTAACCCAACTCTCGACAAACGTCGAGTTTTTTACTACCATCTCACAATTTTGGGTATAGTAACTTGCGGTCATTTTATGCATTAATGGCTTAAATAGTTATAATTTGCTAAACACTTAAATAACTGATTAGCTGATCATTATAATAACTTCAAACATCAAACACACATCCAAACACTGCTTCCTACAGCCAATTTTATGGCAATTAATTATGTCATTTTGAAACTGATTATCTGATTATTGTAACTTTTAAAATGCACATTGAAACACCCTGTACACACCCAAGAAGCAAGCACATGCATACACACACATAATAATAGCTGTGCAAATTTTAAAATCCGGCTTCATTTATTTTGTTTTACAGTGATCTCCAAATTCCGAGGAATATATTGTCATGTCCAGTCTCCCCAATCAGAAGCCCTCTTCGAAATTCAAGGTCACCTCAACACATTAATGGAAGGATGTCTCAATCACCCATATCTTCAGGTGCATCCAGCCCTCTAACTAGCGGTGGTGGTTCTATCCCATTTCACCACATTAACCAATCAGTTTACTTGCACGAGATCTCAAAATCAACCCGCAATCCTTACGGACAACCAGTCCCTGATATATTTCGAGCAAAACAGCCGCAACCTCGTGGTAGCAACCCTGTAAAACAGTTCACTGGGCGCACTCAAGAACGCAACGGTGGACATGCGGTGTTGGCAGACTCTGTATCTCACTTACTATCAAGAAACAAAGCTAATTTAAAACCATATTTGGATCTTAATCCTTTATAAACCCGAATTGGAGCTCAGAATCTGAAAATGAGGTGTTCAAAGGCAAATTCCTCATGTAGTTTGTAAATTCAGTTCTGAAGTTATTGAGAACTCGACTGATTTAGCAAAAGAGCAGCACCCTTAACTCGTAAATGATTGTAAACAGATGAGTTACTTAGGAAACTGATGGTATGAACGTTAAATTAAAATCTTGTACCATCACATAGAAGGGTAGAGCAAGCTAGAGCTACTTTTTTGTTGAAAGCTCTAATTGCTGTATAGATATGGAGAATCAACTCGACATCAGAGTTCTTGATGACCATTTGTATTTTGTGTTGGTTTATTTTGGTTCTCAGTATTTAACATTTGATCTTAAATGCATTTATGTGCGATGAGCATTAACATTTTATCAAAATGGGAAGACTCAAATTTGTTGGATTTATTTAGTGTAAAAATACTTGCATTTGAGTTATTTTTGTCTTTGTTTAAGGGTGTTTGGATATGCACAAGGAATTGCTGCAATAAAATGATTATCTACAAGTGTAATAACTTTGTTATAGTTTATTAAGTGATCCTTGAAAATTATAACAATTACTTTGAAATAGCATTGAAACTCTGATAAAGAGGATCACAAATCACTCCACCAATACGGCAATAAGACGCGACGCAGTCAAAATTTTCAGATTGACGTAAAAGTTAAAATGTCATTGATATTGTACAGTTCTTAATGATATATATACAAGTACATATGTCTTGAACTCTTGATGTACAAATTTGATCCATCTTATATCAACATGTCAAACAATGTGCAGTAATAAAACCTTGTCTAAAAATCTCAACGATCTTCATGAGAATCGGGAGAATGTTCCTTGATTAATTTCTCGGTAAAATCCCACAACCTTTTTGCTACTTGGGCATCATTAGCTTGGGAGCTTGCTTCGGCCAAATTAGAGTCACCAAAATACTTGCCAGTGATTCCTTGAACTTGTGGGTGCAATGCTACATAGCATGTAGTTGCTGCTCCCTGTAAATAAGTTGTATTGTAAATTGAAAAGTTGTCGGCCAATGACTCAAGTTATATAAAAGAAGTGAAGTTTTTTTCTTTAAACAAAATGATAACCTGATGCACATCTCTAAGCAAATACTTTCCAAATATGTTGGTAAGACCTGTATCAGAATCCACAAAGAAGTCAAGTTGAAGGCATGAATCATATAGGTTGCAAAAAATCATATTAGAAAACACAATAATATACATTAAGAAAACTAAGATTCACATGATTTCCGCAACAGGGGTAACAAGTATTACCTCTAAAAAAGCTGTAATGGCGGAATATATTGGTGGGAATTGCTCCTGGATTAACTGAGTTTGCAGTAATCTTGACTCCATCTTCCTGTTTGTAACATCACTATTATTATCATTATCTGTTCAAAAATATTATTATCCTATAGAGATGCTTATTAGACGGGTTACATCAAACTACAGATATTCATTGTGTTCAAATCTCACAAAAGAATTAACCGGTTTATTGCAATGTATATCAAATGCTTAGAGACCTAATTCTCATGGACGAAGAGTACCTTTAATCGCCTTGCAAGCTCATTAGCATGGAGAACATTTGCCAACTTTGACTGACCATATGCGGATAATGCGTCGTACCTGGATATATTCAAGTATCAAAAGATAAAACAAGTCACCAAATTTGCTTTGCAATAGGCACATGCACATTTTGACGCTGACTGGCTTACATCTGAATATAAATGCAGACAATACTTACCGTCTTTCATGCTCAAAACAGATATAGAGACAATCACACAGATAATTAGACGTTGCTACAAATCAAGATTATAATTTACCCGGATTGGCTGTTAATTTGGTCAAAGCGAATCCCTTCAGGATAAGAAATCTGGTGCCTACGAGATGATACATTCAAAATCCTTCCTTCTTTATTACTTTTGGTTGCAGTTTCTTTCATGGTTTCCAGTAAAAGATTTGTCAAATGAAAATGGCCTGCAATAAGATTCAGTCATGCTCTCAAACAAGTAAAAAAACAGCTTATTTATAGCTTATATGTTATACCATTGGCACCAAATAAAGCATGGAGGAGATACAACAGTAAATTAGACGCTGAAAAAGCAATGATAAACCATGTTATTGGTGAATGTGGTTTTATGTTTTCATTTAAGAGGTCAGCAGGTCACCATGACAGATATCAAACGGTTAAATCACTGCGTACATACTCCTTAAAAATGTAGTCACTGAATCAAACTCCATTGACTGCTTAACGACTATTCTGATTATAAGCACACGTCTTAACAGGTGCACCCATGCTGATGTGGCACAACACGTGTGCCACACAACCATTATCATAAGCATGTTAAATGTTGAATAGAGTTTGACAGCAATAGCAACATTTTGAAAGGAAATTTGACTAGTGGGCGTAGTGGTAGAGATTAAATAGTTTGCGATGAAACCATTTGATAAAATAAGAACACACACATTGTATAAAAATCATCCTTACCCACATAATTAGTTGCAAACTGCAGTTCAATGTTGTCTTTAGACAACATATACGGTGTTCCCAATATTCCTGCATTATTACTACAAAACACAAAACACCACACATTACAAAACAACCCAAACGTAAGTTTACTTTTTCAGATAAAGAAATGACACAAATCAATCTTACATTAGTATATTCAGCGGAAAACCAGACGCCTTAAAATCCGTTACAAAACCATTAACCGATGCTAAAGAACTAACATCCAGCTCCATAGCATCTATTTTCGCAGTCGGGTTTTGCTTCAATATAGTTTCTTTAACTTCTCTTCCAGCTGAGACATTTCTTATAGCCATGACTACATGTACCCCACGAAGCGCAAGTACACGTGCAGTTTCCATCCCAATGCCACTAGATGCACCTACAAAAACAAGTTCAGTCAGGATTTTTGTCAAACAGTTTGTGTGCAAATGAGTGAACAAAGTCGAATGGACCTGTAACGATGGCGGTGAGACCGGAGCCATCGATCCCCTGCATAACTTGTTCGGCAGTTGAGAGTCTTGAAAACCCAGATGGCCCTTTGAATGAGAACATTCTGTTAAAGAACAGGAGTAACGGTTTTAACTGCTACTAGACCTACTACACCAGTATATGTTTTTGTAAATTTTTTATGACATAATAAAAAAAGTTATAAACGTTTATAAATTTCAAAATAAACTAAAAAAAAAAAAAAAAAATAGTTTTATAAGACGTAAGCTAAAACAATATAAGCTGGTAAGCCAAAAAATAAGCTTAAATGAACACCCCTGAAATGGAGTATAAGTTTGTATTCAATTTTGTTATATGTTTTACCATTTTTGTGTTGGCTAAATTTAAACGTTTCCTAAAAATATGTTTTACCATATATAGATTAATGCAAAAATATGGTATGTGAAAATGAAACAACATATAGATCTATATAAATTATGTTTTACCATATTTGTGAAAATATGGTAAAGATAGTCTATATGTTTTACCATTTTTGTTACAATATATAAATTAATGCAAAAATATATAATGATTGTATGTGAAAATGAAACAACATAATTTATAATAGAGGGCAACACACTTTTTTTCTTCTTGATGACCAAATAAATTAAATTAGAATATTCTGATAATATTACTGAATTTTTTTTTATGACCAAATAAATTAAATTAAAATATTCATGCTTTTATATGTAACATAAAATAAAATATGAACAAAATTGGGTCAAGTATGTAGATAATTTACTTCAAAAACAAACATTTTACAAAGCACGAAATCGTTTTTCATAATAAACCCAAAGAGACACATCTAAAGTATTTCTAAATAGTCAATAAAAACATAATGATTTTACACTCATTAATCTTGCAACAATTAATTAACAACACCAAAATAATAAATTTTTAAAAAAATTCTTAGTCATTAAGCTTTAAGACATGAGCTTATAGTTAATAATATACCCAAAAAAAAAAGGCGATCTGATCCGATCATACGATCCTACGTGCGATCCTACGATCCTGCTGCGATCCTACCTGGATTACGATCTTGTTAAGATCCTGATCGTTTTTTGTGTGTAGGATCGTAGGATCATACGATCCTACGAGCAGGATCGCGATTTTGACAACCTTGCTTCAAACCACTTAAAGTATACAAACTATTCCAGCCCAAAAAACATGTGCCTCAATCTTTCAACCCCAGTTGTAAACCCCCCCCCCCCCCTAATTAATGAAAAAGACTTAATTTTTGTTCCAAAAATGGGCAACCGAGAAGGAGGAAAAGGGTCTTACGTAGAAGTGAAATTGGGATGTTTGTGACTGCAAGTGGCTGCGTGACATGTGAAAAGATTGGATAAAAGATGTGGAAGTCACACAACGAACCGATCGCATGTTTTTCTTTATTTCTTTTGTGTATTTCTAACATAATATTAAGAGTAAACTACCCCATTCGTCCTTGTGGTCGACAAGTTTCGTTCTTTGACCGAAAAAAAATCACCGTCCATCCTTAACTGCGAAACGTTATGTATCGTTAGTCTCTCACTCTAACTGGCATCACTAACGATCGTTATACCTCATCCGCTCGAGGGTATTTTAGTCTTTTCTCAACCATAAGGACCAACGGCGTAATTTTCTCTTTTTATTATTTATTTAACTATTAATAAATAATAGTTTTCATACATTTTATACGTTTTCATTCGTTTTTCTCCGTCTTTATTCGTTTTCATCCGTTTTTATACGTTTTCGTCCGATTTCATCCGTTTTTGTACGTTTTTATGCGTTTTTGTCTGTTTTTATAAGTTTTCATCCGATTTTTTACGTTTTCGTCCAGTTCTCTTACGTTTTTATTCGTCTTTATCTGTTTTCATCCGTTTTTATACGTTTTCGTCCATTTTTATACGTTTTTTTTCTCTGTTTTTAACATATTTTTATGCGTTTTTGTCTGTTTTTATAAGTTTTCATCCGGTTTTCTCACGTTTTTATTCGTTTTTATCCATTTTCTTTCTTTTTAATAACGTTTTTATCCGGTTTTATGCGTTTTTTTCTGTTTTTATGCGTTTTCATCCGGTTCTTATCTAATGGCTAATATAAGTTAACAATTTTTTCTGAAAATTTTCAAAAAAATTCAAAAAAAAAAATTTGAAAAATATTTTCGGAAAAATTCTTTTTGAAAATTTTTTTGATAAAATTTTTCGAAAAAAACAATTTTGAAAAATTTTTTCGAATAATTTTTTTTTTCCGAATTTTTTTTTTGAAATTTTTTTCGAAAATACTTTTTTGAAAATTTTGTTCGAATTTTTTTTTTATTTAACTTTTTCGAATTTCGAAATTTCAAAAAGATTTCGAAAAAAAAATTCTGAATTTCGGATAAAAAGTTTTAAAAAGTTTTTTCCAAAAAATTTTTAAAAATTTTTTTTCCGAAAAAAATTTTCAAAAAAGTTTTTTCGATAAAAAATTTCCAAAAATATTTTTTCGAAATTTTTTTTCAAAATGTTTTTTTCCGTTTCCAAAAAAAATTTCAAAATTTTTTTTCAATTTTTTTGAAAACTTTTAGAAAAATTGGGTAACTTATATTAGCCATTAGATCAAAACCGGATGAAAACGTATAAAACATTTAAAAACGGATAAAAAATGACAAAACATATAAAAACAGATGAAGATGGATAAAAACGTATGAAAACTGGACGAAAACGTAAAAAACTGGATGAAAACGTATAAAAACAGACAAAAACGCATAAAAACGTATAAAAACGGATGAAAACGAATGAAAATGTATAAAATGTATGGAAACTATTATTTATTAATAGTTAAATAAATAATAAATAGAGAAAATTACACCGTTGGTCCTTATGGTTGAGAAAAGACTGAAATACCCTCGAGTGGATGAGGAATAACGACCGTTAGTGATACCAGTTAGAGTGAGGGACTAACGATACATAACGTTTCGCAGTTTTGGATGGACGGTACATTTTTTTGGGTCAAAGGACGAAACTTGTCGGTCAACGCATACCACAAGGACGAATTGTGTAGTTTACTCTAATATTAATATATACCCCTCTAATCGGTTGGAGGGTTCCACCGAGAGGGAAAAATATAAGAAGAGATGCATCTATATTTTCACATGCATCTGAAATGTGCGGTTGTTGTTTCTTCTCACTCTTCTCATTTTAATTTTATTTCTCATCTGATCCTTACTCTCCACCGATAAACATAGTCTTAGGCCTTGATTTTGCGCAAACTTTTGTTTTGTAAGTCATTCCTTAAGTGTCTACGTTCTTGGCTGGTACTGTATTGAACATGAATTATAACAAATGTAAACAAACATGGTTCATGTTCATTTAGTTCGCTCACAACTTTATGTAATGCTTCACAATTACTTGGTTATCAACAGTCTTTTATCACGAGGTAGCGCTCCTCAACTACTTATTACTTCCTCCGTTCCAAATTTTATGTCAATTTTGAATTTTTGAATCAAACTTTGACATTAAATATTTTTGTTTGTATTATATAATACCTGATGAAAATTATATCAATGAAAAATACATTTAAAACACAATCTATTCATATATTTTGCATCAAGTATTATAGTATAATACAAACAAAAATATTTAAGGTCAAAGTTTGATTCAAAAAAATCAAAATGGATATAAAATTTGGAACGGAGGCAGTAATGGATTGGTACACAAGTTTTGTAAGGAACAAATATTGAACAGGCGAGTCGGCTAGCTGTCAAACAAACTTTTGTTAGCTAAGTGCTTCGGCTGCTTGTTACAATGAAATTCGATGTTCGATTTTCTAAGACAAGAATAGACATCTAAATGGAAAGGCTTGGTCTGTTACATCATAATAGGAACAAATAAGCGGTCAAACATATCGTGTGCCTCTCAAGGTTGCTGGAAATAGAACTACAACACCAATATACAACCGAACACTCCTTATCATGTAATCAAACAATTCTCCAAGCATTTGATATTAAGTTCCATGAATATTACATCATCACTGATTTAAACTCGACCTGTGTCGACACTACAAGGGACCGCTGCACAATGCCATCGACCTAAAACATGTCCTCGAACATCTTATATACATATATAAGCATCCTAACATTCAAAACAAATTTCATGTTTCCAGTAAAAACTATTACAACATCAACTTAATTTTCTTTAACATTCTTCCCGTCAGAATAATACCTCTTAAACGCTCTGGGCAAATAAAACGGTATCAAAAAACCGAACAAATTAAACCCCCAATAAACCAAATTAACAACAGCCAAAACTCGTCCCATAAACAACCTTCGATAACTCCCATGAAAGTCGCTTTCGGCTTTCCAAACCTCACTTCGAACCCATTCCATCAGCGAAAACATTCTCGTTGCGTTATATACAACGGGTACTAAAACCCTCATAGGTAACGAAAACCTGTCCGAAAATGCAACACCTTCTAAAAACAACTGACTTGCTAATAAAAAAACATGCGGGGTCGCTGCTTTTATACCTTCTTTGTCACCTTCTAAAATGCCTTCAAAAACAAAAAAACATAGTCAGATAAATTTGTGTCGTATATATTTTGAAGGATGCTTGTTTAATCTTATTTATTTTTTGAGCCTGCAAGCAGTGACGGAACTAACACCAAATATAATCGGACGCACAAATTTTTTGGAACCATAATATAGAAACATATTTCGATGGACCGAGAGCATTTAAGATGCGTTTAGAAAAACTTGACAATTCTTTTAAAAATTAAAACTACATCTAAAAAATTCCATATGAAGCATAAGCCGAAATGATATAAGCTCGTAAGACCATTCATAAGCTTAAGCAATTAAAGACCCCATGTTGCTTATCAAAACAAAATTAAATTAAAACAAGAATACCTTCAAATATGTACCCGACAGGGAGGAAAAGTCCTATAACGGCTCCTACGAAACAATAAATGTTAAGGAGACGATTATGGTCGAAAACGGAGTGGTTATCGGATGGTGATAAAGTTGGAAAAGCGTATTTTGACATGAAGTACATGTAGAAAAAAGATAGGATTACAAATGCGAAATCTTCAATAGCGACCATGCCCGAAGACGAAAGGACGAGAACGAGGACGAGGGCGTTGAGTTGTTGGAATGTAAATATACGGGATTTTTGTTGTGGTTTATTATTCGTACCACTTGTGCCAACTTCCATTTTTCTTTTCGTTATGTAAAAAGCTGATAAGTGGTAACGCAGTAACGCTGATTGTTTATTTTATATTTTCGGATAGAATTTGTGAAATATTTTTTAGGAATGAGATGTGTTTTTGTGTTTTAGGGAGAGGAGGTGAGGGGAAAATGGAGAGTGTGAGGATGAGAGAATGATGAGGAACGAGAATGGTGAATGAGAGAGTACACGTGGCGAAAGGAGGTGAGAGGTGTGACGCGTGGATGTCTAGCTGTGAGATTCTGAAGGAGGTATTTGTCCGTGAGTTTGAGTTTGACTTTGAAATGTTCATCACCAAATCTATGTCTGGAAGTTGTTGTTTAATGTCTACCGTTTGGAATTGAAGATAGGAGAGGGACATCTTATAAGAGCATCTCCAATGCAAAGTTTAATACAAAGTTCAATACACTTCCACGTCATCGCCAAATCAACATATCAACTTTGATACAAAATCTTCACAATGCATTGAACTCAACACAGTTTAATACATTACCACATCATTAAACTTTTTTTAATAACTAGATCTTGATAAACTAATAAAACCATTTTATAAAAATAATATTAGAACATTTACTTTGCAAAATAAACATGCAACAGTATATACATAATGTTTACAAAATCTGAAAAAGAAGAAACTATTTCTAATAAACGATGTAATATAGATTATCGAATATTGCATAAATTTAAAACCTTCACACTGACCGAAACTTTACATTATGATATCCTTAAAACAAAAACTAATACATGTATTTACCACTTCTTAGTATAATAGCAACGATCACTTCCTAGTACAATAGCAACGATGAATGTTAAACTGTATTCAAATATTAAAAACAATGTATTTAATTGGGTTTCAAAAGAAACAAAATGGATTTGGGCCCACTATACCATATATTGATCGCTTGTGCAGAGACGAATCGCTATTAAATATACTATGAGGTGGCACCATCTACAATGGATTGCACCATCTAAATGATCTATTATACGTATGCCACGTAACATGATTGTGGATGCCCTAAGTAGGGGTGTCATATTTCCCGACCCGACCCGGACCCGAACCCGACGAAGGATATTCGGGTCGGGTTACTCGGGTCCAAAATCCAATTCGGGTCAATCGGGTTGACCCGATTAACCCGAGTACGAACTAGGGTCGGGTATCGGGTTCAAAATATTTGAAAATTCGGGTTCGGGTCGACCCGACTAACCCGACTTAATTATTTTTTATTTTTTTTTTTTTTTTAACTTTTCCCAATCTTTGTTTAATTGAAAGGCCCAAATTAGTGCATGAACATATATTGCTTCATATATTTGGTTTTATATTCATTTTCATTCTATATAATTGACCTTAGATTGAAAACAAAATGCATTACAAAAAGAAAATGTGTAAATCCAACTATAAAATGCATGTATTAGTGCATTGCTCTACTGGTATGAATATAATAACCTTTTAAAAACCAATAGACATTATATTCATAACGTTTGGTTACTAAATTTAAGAAATTAAATTCTAGAATTATATAAATGGACTTGACCCGAACCCGACTTGACCCGACCCGATTTGACCCGAACCCGACCAACCCGAGTTCAAATAGGGTCGGGTTCGGGTATATTATTTTTTTGCTTGACCCGACTTCGACCCGACCCGACTGACCTGAACCCGACCGACCCAACCCGAATGACACCCCTACTTATAAGTATCATGTAATCAAAACTTTTTAGGAATAATATTTTTCGTTACAATAATTTTATGCATGGCGAGAATTTTAAAGAATTAACTTTATCGTATATTATTTTATGAAAAATGATTTATATGCCTACTAATTAAGCCTACAAATATACCTAATGACTTGATTGCTTGATTTTAAAAATGATTGGTGGGAATTTGGAGAGAGAAAATACATACTCCCTCCGTCCCAAAATTATAGTCCCCGTTTGACTTTTTCAGTCTTTCTTTCACAACTTTGACCTTAAGTATTTTTGTTTGTGTTATATAATACTTGATGCAAATGACATAAATGGATTGTATTTTAAATGTATTTTCATTTGGTACAATTTTCATCGACTATTATATAACACAATGGAAAATATTTAAGGTCAAAGTTGTAAAAGAAAGAAAAAAAAAGTAAAATGGGGACTATTATTTTGGGACGGAGGTAGTAAAACAATTGTACAAGTGATTTATGCATTAGACATGTATTTAGGCTTGATTAGTAGGTCTAAAATGTAAAGTACTTATGTATTACGGTGCAATGACAATAGAAACACGGTAGTTAGTAGTATTACAAGGTTGTGATGATTGTCGGTGAATAGGTACTTGATAATCAGTAAATATTGTGTAGTACGAAGTATTAGTCACAATATTTTATAAGGTGTAAACATAAAGAAATATAAATTGGTTCTTGCAATATATGATTAATCTATATATGGTATTACTTATATAAATTACGGTATTAAAAAGAAACACTAACACGTTTTAATACTTTATAAATCACCTGAAAAATTTCGTACTTTGACATGTACGATTCTTTGCAATCGAATTTAATATCAAAATGATTAAGATTTCACTAAACTTGTACTAAAATATGTACATAAATGATAAATGTTTTATGAACGAGTATTTCAACTCGCGCGTTATGACGGAGCGTTTTTATTCAATAATATTGTATATGTTGGGAGAGTAAATTTTTGAGGGGAAGAAAGCTTCGAATTAGTATCGTCTCCACCTATTTCAATTTTTTTTTTTTTTTTTTTTTTTTTTTTTTTTTTTTTTTTTTCTTTTTTTGTCTAAATATGCTAAATAGCTCGGTCTAATGAAGAGTGGCGGTGATGCTAATAATTTGTATCTAACGATAATGACCATAATGTACTTCTATCTATACTAACAAATTAAACTCCACTTTGAAAGTGTTTGATTGTTTGTGATAAATGATTTTTTTCTTAAAATTTAATTACCTTTTATTAAAAAAAATCATTAGTTCGGGGGAGCCATCTAAAAAAAATCTGAGCCGGACATTTGTTGAAGTGTGCTAATGAGACGGTATTGTTGCGAAACCGTCACTTAAATGGAGCCGGCTTTTGGGGGTGTTTGATAGCCTCTTAATGGGTCCATCCAGAAAACCTTTGATTCGGTCAGCATGAAAACACTGTTTGATAACTTTTTCTTTTCCACTTAATCGTTCCAAGAGCCTTTGAATGGCTTAGTATCTACCACCTCCTAATTCATTCAGCAGCAAATTAATTTAATAATATTTCCTAACTGATGACACTCTCTTTCTAATGATTTTAGTCTTTTTATATTTCTACCAAATTAAATTTTGTGACTAATGAATAACTCGTTTTATACATCATCCTCAACAAACTTTCTTACATATAATTAATTTAATAAATTTTTTTCTTTTCATTTCTCTTTATGTGATTCCATTGCGTCAACAAATTTATATTTTCGAGTTTATGCTTGACATATACGTCAATGTAACAAACTTGTAAACTACAGCAACATTGAGCGAATTTTTTGTCATTATACAAAGTAAATAATTTTTAACCTAAAAGTTAATCATATACACAATCTACAAAGTTTTGCGTATTAATATATAGTTTTGTTTATAAAATAATAGTTATAAGTCCCGTATACGCACGTGATTTAGACATGATTCAAACTTGTTTTAGAATTTTAATTTCATATACGAGCATATAAGAAGTTAACACTATTTAATATTTGTAACTGTGATATGATACACACGGGGTTCTGACTATAAATAGTTAATAATTGAAAAATAATAACTATTCTTATAAAATGTAAAAATGAAAAAAAAAAAAGAAAAAAAAAAGAAAAAATGATATTCTAAATCTAGAGCAACTGTCAAACACCCTTTTTCGTTCAGAATCAATTACATTCAGAGCCTTTTAATCATTCAGTAAGCTAAATCATTCAGTGCTAAATCATTATGTTTTATCAAACAGCCCCAAAATAATAAAAAAAAATGGGAGGAGAAAGGAATCATGGCTTGAACTATTAGTGTTCACATGCTGAATAATACATAAACCATCCCTTTTTTCCTTTATCTTCTCTTCTATGTTCTATCTGTATTTCACTATCAAATTTTCAAACACGTGTCTTCAATTCATCACAAATACTACGTTAAAAGAAAAGACACTTTATGTATTGTTCATGTTAATACAAATAAGCCGTAAAAACGTTTATTTATATTTTACGATCTTCTAAATGTTTAGTCGATAACAAACGTAAAATCATTTTAACGAAACAAACAAAATACGTAAATGGTTTGAGCCAATAGTTTTCTAACACACTTACGTTTTCACATAAAACACTAAAACAAGTATAAGTGATTTTATGATTTAATAAACACATATGTACAACAACTAGTGTTTACATATTGGGCAAATATATACATAACTAGTATGTATTATAATGGATAATACAATTGGGTAGAAACTTAAGTATTTGACCCATTGACTAAATACATTAAATGTAGTTGGGTACAACCCAAAGTCCATGACCCATACCCATGGAGCTTGACCCATAACCCATTGCATGACATCATGCTTATGTCATATATGGATAAATATCCATGACCCATGGTTTTAATCCATGGCCCATAGTTTTAATCCATGAACCATGGACTAGATGCATTGCATCTTGTGGATACATTGAATCTACTTTATATCTATGATCCATGACCCATGACCCAAAACCCATGGGCAAAAGGGAGCGTCCCACGGATCCCCAACAATACACTGGATGGATCCCTCAAGTGAGGGATCCGTGGGATCCGTGGAACAGTAGTTATTTTTCTCTATAAATAGTGAGCCATTTCTTCCTTTTGGGTTGCCACTCCCACACATACTTTCCCCAAGTATTGTAACCTTCTAACCACTGATCCTAAGGGATCTTTCTATGTAGTTTGTCTTTTGTTTTTGTGTGATTCTCTAGGTTCCTCTTAAAGGCGAGATCACCACTTCTTGAAGTCGAGCAAACTTAAGTCCATGAGTTGCCATGCTTCGTCATCATCAAGACTACTGAGGTTCTCTTGTTGATAGTTCTTTCTTCCTCTATAGAAGTGTTGTGTCGAAGACATTAGTGAAGGATGCCGAAAGAGTCAAGACGAAAACATTGGTGAAAGATGCTTAACGTCCGTGTCAAAAGAATTAATGAAGAATGCTAAAGGAGTCAAGACGAAGGCATTAGTGGAAGGTGCCAAACGTTCGTGTCAAGGGCATTAGTGAAGGATGCCAAGGTTATGTAATCGATGAGGTGCATCGTTATACAAATAGTGATAGTTTGTTTCCAAGGATGTTGATATCCTTGATGGTGTTGTAATAAGGAGTGGGTCTCCTTTGGGGTTAGGTGTTGAGTAGTGTTAGGTAATAGTTCCTCCATTGTAATGGAACTCGGTACTTAGCCTAGTACCGGATAAAGGGTAGGCGACGTTGTGGTAGGTGTGGTTCTCCTTGGTGAAAGAACCCGGTGGTTAGCCTAGTACCGGAAAAAGAGTAGGCGACGTTGTGAAGACTTCTCCGCTGTCACACCCCCAAATTACCTGTTTTGCAGCGGAATGGAATTCCTGGGGATTGACTGTCATAGCATCACAATCACAGTTATAATGAACGACCTAAGGTGTCGTTTGGAAAACACATCGTTTGATTTAATAAAACAATCAGAGTTTACAAAGTATAGGTCCCAAATGAAAATCAAGTTGTGCGGAAATAAGTTTGTTACAATTCAAACGATGTTTTAAAGTTCATAAAACCCAAAGAAGACGCGTCGTCACCGCGACTCTATGATATGTCCACATGCATGCCATGAAGTGAATGCCTTAGATACCTGAGATAAAACATGCTAAAAAGTGTCAACACAAAGGTTGAGTGAGTTCATAGAGTTTGTGTTGAAATGTAAAGCCTTTCAAAATCGTTTATGCAGCAAAGGCATTGTAAATCCACCCAGTTCCAAGTTCCGCCCATACAAAACTTGCAACCTGTGTGTTCACAACCCACTGCCAAAATATGCGTAGTTTATGCTCAAACACATGATGTCAAATGAATTCACAATAGTACCTAACTCGACGTAGAACAATAGCACTTAATCAATAGGACTAGACTCAATGTATCAGTAGTCAACTGATTTAGAACATTATACGACGTAGAACTGTAGCACATAATCAATAGTACATGACTCAATGTATCAGTAGTCAACTGATATAGTACTTTATACGACGATGTATCAGTAGTCAACTGACATAGAACTTTATACGACGATGTATCAGTAGTCAACTGACATAGAACTTTATACGACGTAGAACTATACCAAACAAACAAGAACAACTAATATAGTACAACATTCAGTTTGAAACAATAATGATCATGATAGAAGTTATCCTTAAAAAGATAAAGTACTTGTGGAAAATAGTTAAGCATGTATCTCCCCCAAAATAGTTCAAAACAATTAAAAGAGTAGGGGCTATGACTCACTTGATAAATTGGTATGATGACAAGAGTGAGTACACCGAGATGTAGTGTGATGCTTTAATCTTGACCTATTATGAATGATATGATACGTAATGAGTTATGATGTAATGTTATGCATGCATTTCGTATGTTATTTATACCATTTGTGAGTTTTGAAAATAATATTTATCGTCGAAAATACTCTTTTGACGTCTTGACCATTCTTAAATTACTTTACAAGTATTTACGTCAAAATGTCATCCTACAATAGTTTCTTAATGATTTATTGTGAAATTTTAACTTTTCGTCGTAAAATAAAGTCGTTGGAAATTTCATGAAAGTGACAAAAATGGCTTCGAAAAACTAGTCGTAAAATGGTGTACGTCAAACGTTAGGAAACGAACTCAACGGTTTTGGAAAGCCTGTATCATAATCTCAAAGTTTTAGTACATGAGTTTTCGTCATAGAGGTCTCGAACATAAAGAAAAACATAGGTTAAATAGGGTGATTTTGTCCAAATGTAGTTTAAAAAGTGAATTTCGGCAAAGTTTAAGCAACCGTAGATAATTCATTACAACTCCGCTATACAAACGGTTGGTCGTTTTGGAAAATATGCTTGATGATCTCACTTTTATTAGAAGACATCTCGTTACAAAAAGTTCTACGTCAACGTTAAAAATAGCCTTCAATATGGTCACTTTG